>CAJVPP010000624.1:0-28653 GCA_910592005.1 Funneliformis mosseae
TTTTTTTGTTTTTTATTTAAATCTCCAATGTGAAATTTTTCTTTTACTACTTCTTCATATTGGTAATAAAATTCTTTAAGAGAAAAATCTTCATTTATTTGATTAAAAAGTTCTTATTCAATTCATTTGACCTTTTTATCATTTATATATTGATTAAATAATATACTTATTTCTTCTTCTTCATATTTTTCATTATCATCATTATTATCATCAATAATGTATTCCATTTCAGTCTCATTAGCTTTTTCATTATTAGATTTTTTAATGATATAATCATAGAGCATTTGATTAACATAATAATATCCTATTTATTCTAATATAATGTTAATAGTCTTTTCTGTAATTAATTATAGCCTATACTTCTTTTAGCCAATCATTTTTAACAATAGTAGCATAAGAGTCAGCTTCAGTTATAATAGTATTAAAGGAAATCATATGACTAGCGATCTTTAAAGAAATTTCAATCACTGTTTTAATAATCTTTTTTTTCATTAACATTGATCATTATAGTTTTAAATGCTTATATAATCTTTATATCTAAACCTTTAAGTAGTTTTAAAGAAATTATGTATCTAGCAAAGTCAGAATTAATAATAAGCAAAATTTTTGTTTCTTTTTTGTATGTGTTGCAATATAGAGCTGTAGCTTTTTTGATTTCTTTATTATTTAACAAGTGAGATTTCATAGGTTTATCTTTTTCTTCTATAACAATGGGCTTTTTTGCTTTCTTAGCTACTGGCTTTCAAATTGCTTTCATTACTGCCTAATTGAATTTCAGGTTCATCATTATTAATTATCCATTGGTGATGTTTGCTAATTGATTAAAGAGTTATTGTGATATATAAGAATCAATCATGCTGTTAATAGGTAATATTTGTGATAGATTTCATTTAACTTTTGTTTTAGCAGCTGGTTGTTTGTTTTTTGTCTGGTTAATCAATTGTTGAACTACTTCTTCATCATCTTTGCTTTTTTCTTTATCAGCATCTTCTTTATTTTGTTTATAAAGAGTTTCTTGAGTAATCTTAAAGTGTGTTCTAATTGTGAAATAAGCTTCAAATAAAGATAGATTTAAGGGAATTATTATTAGATCTGTAACATTACCCTTTGATAGTATACCTTTTATTTTAAATGCTAATCTTAAGCATTGTCAAATATTAGTTGTAATAATATTTGTAATAACTGCAGATTCTAGAGGTTATTATTTACAATCGTAATAATATTACTAGTCAGTATTAAATTTACTCTAAAAGGATTTTAAGTATTTACCTATGAAATTTGTGAAGCTTGATTGAATGATGGTGACTAATTATTATTAAAATTATTAGAACAATTTTTTTTAATATATCCTGTCTGCTTATATAGATAATAAATTAGATTGCTTCATTGAGATATTGTGATCAAAAATGTATTTGGCTAATAGTTTATCCATCATTGAATGCTATTATTTCAGTAAGTTCTTTTTTTAACATTTATTAGCTAAATCTGTTATGATAAGTTAAGTATAACTTCATTAAGAACATTTGTTTAGGTGGCCAGTATGATAATTCTATATTTATTTATATATGTTATTACTATATTCTAGTTTTAGTAAGTAAATTTATAAGCCTTCACTTTATTAAGTGCAGTATCTCAGGTTTGATCATTGTAGGATTTCACTATTAATTATGATTCAGTTAGAAGACCATTAACTAATCTTTTTACTTTTATTGCAATCAGATAATTAAAAGCTAAAGTTTTAATCCTTTAGTATAGTTTCTGAAGAGTACATGTATAGACGTTGACAGATTCATTAGACTGTTGATATCTTTATTCTATCTGTGATCTAAATCTCCATCAATATTTGAGATCGAAATACTGTAAGAAAATTGATAACAAAATCAGTATTATTTCTATTTTCTGTTTAGGCAATAATTCAGTTTGCATATTCTTCTACTTGAACTTAATTTACTATCTGTCACATTGATACCAATCCTTTCAAGTAGGCTAGAATGACTTCTAATTTCCTTAGATCTGCAATTTCATTTGCATCACAGACTCTAGTAAATTCTTTCAACCATCTTATTGGATTCTGATTTTCTTCATAATAAATTGGGATATCTATGACTCTTGCTTCTTTTATTAGAAAGTTAACTAATGCATTCGTATTGGCTTGCATTTAGACCTACATGTTCGCAAGAGCATTGTTAACATTTGATTATTCTGATGGTTTTAAAATTTCTTACAATGCTTGTAATGTCACAGTCAAATTTTATAGATCTACTATTTGGGCTACTATTGTATTTTCTTCTTGGAATAGTTTTATAAATTTATTAGTTTATTGCTAAAAGTAAGTTGCCTTGATCATTGGTGTTAACTAAATCAACAGAATCCAATGTATTTCTCTTGTCAAATGATACTAATACAATAATATTTTAGTTGCAATAAGGATTATTAAAAGGTTCTTCAACAATTTCTTTAGCAAGGACAAAGGTATTGTATATCATTTGTCATATTGATGTAAATGATTCTTTTGAAGTTTGCTTATAACTTATACTAAATATTAGATTAAAAATTATTTTCCAGATTTTTTTTTCTTTCTGGACGTTCAAAAGTTTCTCAAAGAGATGTTGAATAATTCCAGAAAACCTTTTCACCAGATATTCAGTTGAATACCAATTCCAAAAGTTTTTGAATCGATTTGTTAGTAAGTTTTCTACAGGATAGCAATTTTCACAGGAAGGATCTTGGTGGTAAGTTGCAATATTTCTTTGGCGTAATTTTCAATGGAGGTGTTTAAGTGTTTTATTTCTTTTGAAATGGGTGTTAAACATATAATTTTTAATGTTTTTTAGGAATTCTGGCAGAAGGCACCATGTGTTGTATTCAGTTCTTTCATTTATGTATTTACAAACAATTTGTAATGTAAGCAGAAGGTTTTTAATGAATAATTATTGAATAAAAATGAAGTAATTGTGATAAGTATTTATTTAATAATATCAAATTAATCAGTGTTGCCTCAACGTCGGCGCTTTACACTTTCGTTATATCAATATTTTTAAACTCTATAAATGCCAAATACTAAATCTAATTAATTAAAACTGCGCAATTACGAAATTGTTACATAAAAATTGAATAATAAAATACTAATAAAATCTGAAATTAAAATAAAAATAATAAACGCTATTACAAATGCGAAATTATAAAATTAAAAGGGCGAAAATCGAAATTATCGCGAAGGTGTAAAAGGAGGATTGCGAAGGGAATAATTTTCAAAGAAATATGTTAAAGGCGAGCATGGGATATTGAGCTGTTTTAGGATTTCCGGCTCAATATATATAAGAATTTTAATTAAGCCAGCCTGGCATTTTGACCATTTGTCATACTGGCACCTTGACAAACTAGCGCCTTGACAAACTAGCGCCGTGACAACCTGGCATCTTGAGTCATCCTGCAAGCCTGGCAAATGATCGTCAAAGGGACTAACTATAATAATCATATACGATTTTCAAGCGAAGTTATAAAGATTTCGGCCGGAATTACATTTAATCGTAACAGTATTCCAAGAACTTAGAATTTCTCGGTGTGAAAAATCCTATTTGTCACCATTATTTGTCACTTAACCTCTTAATTCTTAATTCCAAAACCACAGTTACTTTCATAATTCCGGCCAAAAAGTCATTTGACAGTAATTTTTGGTGGGAATTTGACATGCGATAAATCGCCATGGCGATGAAAATAAAATCCAAAAAAAAATATTAATTAAATATAACAAAAAGATTTATTAACTACATTATAATATTTCAGTTTAAAAATATGGTAGGTATTGGAGAAAAAAATTTATTGGCTAGTTTAATTAACAAAAATGATTGACCATTCTTTTATAAATATAACTTAGCAACGCGTACACTAACATGTTCCTTCTCAAATCCGTCAGCAAATGAATAAATATTAACAAAGAACTATTAAGATCATTCAAAAATACTTTTTCTCTATTTTTATATTCAACTTCATGCCAAATAGAATTAACAAGAAAAATTGTATAAAGAATAATAAATAAAGGTATAATATGTTGAATTTTACAAATTTGTATTATAATGATTAGGTGTAATAAACTTATGATATACGGTATGCAGTATGATCGATACAAATTTAATAATATACGCGTGTTACAAAAACAAAAAAAATAAATCGTTCATGGAAGAAATTTTTACCAAAGCATAAACGGTATATTTTTTTTTTTTTTTTTAATCTCTGCAATTATAAAATCAAAAAAAAAAATTGTCTAAGTCCTTAGCGCGTATAATATAAAGTGGCGAATTAATTTAATATTTGCATACTTATAATTTTACAAAATATCAAAAATAATATCTTTTTATTTATATTTCCCATATGTAATTTTTTTCATATTGGACATTTTCAATAGAAATAAAGAGTTTCGGCCTGAAATCATAAGAATTTTTCTGCCATACGATATAGGATAAAAAATCGAGAGTATTTTTTCCGATGTTTGGAATTGTAATACATTACGTAAATTTGCTTTAAATAGAATTGTTTAAAATAATTACCTGTTGTAGACAATTTTCGGACCAATTTCGGATCATATCAAGATTGAGATCCGCTCCGCAATGCAGATATATGTATCTTTTACATTCGATAAACAATCAATTCATTGATTCCAAAATAATGAAATGATAAATTATATAATTTCAATCAACGTTAACTATAATTTTGAGCATCATATCTGAAATAAAAATAAAAAAAAACTCTAAAATGTTGTTTAATTATGAAGTTAAAAGTAAATCTATTCTTTCATACATTTTTTTATACATAAATTACTTTAAATTTCAAAGTAATTCTTTCGAAAATCTATTTTTTTTTATCAAGAAATAAATAATATACAGTATATATATATATATTTCTATTTAAATAAATTAATTGCTTGACACTAAATGCTGCTGCATCTGTTCAATTGATAATATACATTGATCATTTACTTTATGCCAATATAACATAGAATGAAAAACTCCATAGTAATGAAATACAGCAGCCGCTACAACAAAGAAATGAAAAAATTGATGGGATGATCCCTAGAAATTATTTAAATAAAAAACAAAAAGAGGATTATATAAGTAACTATTAATTATTTATGAAAGATGTCTCGAGCGGAGATCTTAAAAGTTGATACTAACCCATATGTCGAATTTACCAGGAAACAACCTCTCGGGTAATCTATTTATAAGAATGTATTTAGTAATAGATTTTACCATCTAAATCCAGATAACCATTATTTACATACCTTGTACCATAAAGAAATGCGCCAAACATATATAATGAACCAGTAATTGCCAACCATTTGAGGGAAATGACCTCATAACTCAAATGAAACTACAAAATAAATTCATTTTAAGTGATTAATTTACGAAAGCTACAAAGTTAATGAATTTGTAATATATCATAAAATAAATTATTCACCCCATATAAGAAAATAGCATGTATTACTGGAATAACTGAACTTCCACCTAATGCAAAAAACAATCCAGTTCTAAACCACCTAAATTCTGGTCTTCTAAATCTAAGAGCCACTGCTACAGAAATCTACATGAAAACGATTATATTAGGGAATGAAAAAAACGTCATAAATAGAACAAACTAGAATAAACTTACTGTTGCGCCTCCAAACACAAGCATCATTGTAAGATAAACAATTTTTAATAGATTATTACAATAAAAACCTAAAAATATATGTATATAATTTAAGCAAAGGTAGTTTGGGGAAAAAAAAAATGTTCGAAAAGAACATACCATAATATATTATTGGACAAGTAGACCCGCTAAAAAAAAAAAAAATTGATTTTTTTAAAAAAAAAAAAAAAAAAATTAATTTGCAATAAAAATTTTCGATAATATAACTTACATAATCAAGGCAACTATGCCAACATAATCACATCTATTCCAATTCGCGCAAACCTATGATGCATACAATTCGAATTATAATTAATGTATTGAGAATCTTTTAAAAGAGAATTTCGAAATACCTTTTCCGAGTGACAACACATGGTGTGAAAGGACGAAGATAATCCAAGGCATATCATTGCACCCGCCATAAAACAATAAAACGCAATGTAATCTGACTGCTTCAAAGTTGGATGGTCCATTAAGTAAAAGTGAGTAGCCAATGAAAGACCAGCAAAAAGGATCGCACCAAAAAGGTGGGACCAAATGTTGACTTTAATCCACACGCAAGAAATTAAAAAAAAATTTGTTAGTTTATGCTCTAACAGCACACAAATCCACAATTGATCGTTAACTTACCACTTTCATTGTGAAGATAAAATAAAGATTTTATGCATTTCAAATATGAAAATGTTGGACGACGATAACCTCGAATGATGTCATTGTTGTCTTGCAACCAATTAGGAAGTTCCCAGAAAGCGCAAGTTAAAGAACCTTTCGTAGTCCAAGTTGTCGGAAAGAATAAAGACTCGTTCAGATCAAATTCATCATCAGATTTTTCGTTATCAAGGTTGGCTATCAAAGAAACAACGTCTTCTTCGATAATTTTTGTTTCGGATAAAGGATGTTTTGCTGATGATAATTTACGTTGAGAAAGCGGCATTTTTTTTTTGATGTTAAAATAATTAAGTCAGAGAATTGATTCGAATCGGTAAGGAATGATAATAATAATTATTATATCTTTTTCTAAAAATATAATAAAACAACCTATTTTATTAAAAAAAAATTTATATTTTTTTATGAAAGAAAAAAATAAAAAAAAAAAGATTTTTTGAAACTTACAATTCAAAACTTGTCGATTCCTTTAATAGTTTTTTTTTTAAAAAAAAAAAAAAAATTTAATATATGCAATAAAAGAAACTCTCCAGTTAGAAATTAAAATGACTGCAAATAAATTTTACTTGCATAAAACGCACATAAATTTTTTTTTTTATTATATACCTTTAAATGAAACTTTACCTTCAAAAACAGCAGCGACTCAAGGGCAATGAAAGAAAAAAAAAGTTTGGAATCGACAAGCTATAACAAAAGAACTCTAAAAAGAGAATTCCCGCCTCAAACGAAAGGGGTAAATTGATAAAATCAGTCATGTATTTCTTTATTTTATATATTTGTGATGCAGGGACATTTGATTCAATGATAAGAATGATAAGCTATGCCCAATTAATATGAACAATTGTATTTACGGACGTATCCGAAATGCAGAACATTGTCGATTGGTTTAAAATAAAATTAGTCGTCCTTAGTGTCCTTAGTTGTCGATCATATGTACAAAAATAGATGGTGTCAAATCCGAAACCTTGCTAAATTCGAGTTTGAAGGTTTGACGCAATCATAACTACTTTAAACCATTATGGATGAAATCATATGAAAAGATCGCATTACAAACCCCCTTTACAAAACGCGTGTTGAAATCATATACGCGATAAACTTCTAACGATTTTATGATTGTACTCCTGAAAGAGATTTTCGAGCATTTGAAAATCTTTAATATCAACCTTATTATTTGAATAAGATCTCTTTAAAATTTATGGAAAAAACTTGATTGACATATAAATGCAATGTTTAAACTAAAAGGACCTCTAGATACTTAATTAAATCTTGGTCTTGTAAATTTAGGCAAGATGACAAGGGCATAGCATAGAATCGTTTTATTTCATGATGCATAGTTGCGTAAATCTTCTCGACTAATTATAAATGGTCAGAGTAAATTTGTGTTTCACGTGATTTTAGAGAATTCTGGAATTTGGTGCACTATTCAATTCAACATTACAATCCAAATGTGTAAAGTTAATACTTTCTCATAACCATTTTTGAATTAATAAAACATTTCATGAAGTTCATCAAATAATCATGACTATAATTTTCTACATAAAGTTTATATTGGATAACTACAAATTAGAAGAATATATGCATTGAATTTTCCACGGAAAAAGCACAGAATTTTTTGAGTACATCCAAAAATTCAATCTCAAAATATGTATAATTTCACGTGTCAAATTTCATCAATTTGTAACAAAAAAATTTATATGCACAGCCGATCAATTCAAAAAAAATAAATTAACCAATAATTCTAATTAATCATCACACATGCAATTTTGAATTAACAATTTTACGTTTCTACACAAGAATAAGTGTTTAAAACAAAAAGTAACATATGAATTTATATGGTGATCAATATTTCATGCCAAGAATCATTACAATTTTTTGTTTTGATTTGTATATAATTTGTGTTATTTGAATATTAGTCTGTTAAAACTAAACAAAATAAAAATTTTAATCTCTTCCATTCTTAAGTTAAAACACCCTTTGTTAGTATTGTTATTAACGATGTACTCATTGGAATTCTCATTTCTCAATACAAGTCAAAATGGATGTGTTATGGCAGTGACATTTATTACGTAATATTGGGGGGGGTAATTGAAGGTCTTAGTATATATAGTGTAACGTAAGATTAATATAAGACAGGGAGGGGAGGTGGGGTATGAGCTTATAGTAAATGGATATTACGTAATAAATGTCACTGCTCTTATTGTTGATACCAATTTCGGTGGAAATCATGTTGATCAGCGAAGAATTTACAACAAATTTATGATTGACGAAAAAGGTTGTCATTAAACGCGCTATTAGAAGATGCGCGATTAAAGGTATGACCTAAATCAAAATAGTTTATAACTGACCAATTTCTCATATAACATAAACGCTTAAGGACCCTACTTTCATTAACCATCCGTAATTCTTTTGTCTCCCTAGACCTTTGTTCCGACCTTCACTTTATGTTCACTTTTATTTTCGCTAATTATTTTTTTAAAAAAGTTTTAAACGGCTTACTTTTAATTGCCATTGTTAGAAAATTGAGATAATAAAGTTTCACTGCGCCATTATTTTTTTGCAAATTATATCCAATCATTTATTTCATTAATTCAGTAATGACTTGTTGACGCGTGTTAAGTAGTACAGATAAGATTATAATTTAAGATTTTAACTCATTGGCGAATGATTTACTTTGAATTTGCTGTTTTGTGAAAAGATTCCGTCAATTTTTCTATATTTTCACGTAATTGATTCATTTCACGTTGATGGATGGAACCTGCATAAGAAATCAAATCGAAAGATTTTAAGTTTCTAAAAAAAAAAAAGGCTTAATAAATACGAATTAATTCTACATACGCATCCGTTCGAGATCCTTCTCGAGATCTCCTCTCACGCGCAAATTATTAGACTGAGTCTTTTCTAAAGATTCTAGCAGGGTAGAAGCCGTCAACTGGTTCAAAAAAAAAATTTTTGCTTTTTATTATTCTTAAACAAAGGAATTTTTAATTTAAGCATTAATTCATTTAATTGTTAAATTATAAAATGAATTTCGTCTACTTGATATTTTTCAAATCCGAATAAAAGTTTTCTCAAGCAATTACTTCTTTCTTCGGCATATTCATCCATTTTATCCTTATAATCGGATGCGATTTTATTGCTAAAAATTACGTGGCGTGTGATAAGAACAAATATAATAAAATTTGATGCTTTTACCAAATATTTATTATACTCACGTGAAATTATCGTCTTTCTCAAGATAGACCGAGAGAATTTCAATCATGGCCATCTTGCTTGATTCAAATTTTTCATCCATTGATTTCGAAATTTGAATCTCTCGTTTCTTCAATGTTGCTATGAATTGGGAGTTTGCATTTTTAGTCACTTACTGTTATTATAGAATTTTTTTTATTTTTTTACCTGTAAGTTTTGACATAATCTCACGGTTTAATTCTCTAAATTAAAATTGACATCAAAATTTGCTTTAATTATAATCAGTAAGGAAAGTATTAATGACATAAGTTACTGAAAACTTTACTTTTCGTCAGCATTCATCTCTTCTGTCAAATACGAAGTCGTTTTCATTTCGAAAAGATTTTTTTTTTTTTTTGAATCTATCTTAAAAAGTGCAAAGTACGAAAGAACATTAAAACGATAAAACAAAATGTATCACTTATTATATTTTGCACAGTAAATAAACTCAAACTTTTGAATATACTTTTATGATATCATGTGATAGTCACAACCATGTTAATGTTTATTGTAATCATACAAACGCAACATGAAATTCACAAAGAATTAAATTTTTTATAAGCATTCATGCATATTTGTAGAATTTCTTGATTTGAGTGATTTAATTACACCCTCTAATGAAAGACCGACTTTTCGGAAGAGCAACATAAGAATACTTTAGTAACTGATATAAATATCATTATATAATAATATAAAAATTATATTTAATTTATCAAATATTGTTATTTAAATTATTAGTCCGGAGCGTAAGCGAAGGACTATCTATGTACGAGCAATAGTGATGAAAAATGTCCGTTTTCGTTACACTTGTGCTCCGGACTTAACAACGGTTTCCGAAACCGTTCCTTAGTACTTCACTTTTATTATTTTTAATAATTGATTGTGATGTAATTTCAACAGGAATCAGTTTGCATTTTTATAATTTTATATATATATTATCATGTTAATTATCTTATATAATAATTATTTATATTATACATTAAAGTAATAAATAAATTGTTTTAATATTTTTTGTAAGATCATAGTAAAAGGAATTTTGATTGAAAAATAAGTTAATTAATTTTTATTTATTTATCTACTAATTATTTCTAATTTAACTATTCTATTTTTGATATATCTTTAAAAATTATCTGATATTATAGCTATTAATAAAGCATAATAATTAATAATTATTAATACTAATAAACTTTTTAATTATTAAATTATTTTAAAAAAAAATTTTATTAATATTTAATTTTCTTTATTTTAAAAATTTTGTAAATATTTTTTAATAACTTTATTAATTTAAATTTTATATAATATTTTATAAATAATCTTTAACTATCAGAATAAATATCAGGTAAAAAATAAAGGTTGATCTTTAAAAGTTAAATTACTAATTTCTAACATTTTACTTAAATAATTTATATTATATAATTTAATCAATTATTTATAAATTATTATGTAATTTTAATATTTAACTAATTAATAAATTATTATTTTATTATTTATTCTTATTTAATTTATTTTAATATCAATATTATTATTTATAATAAATTGTTTTAAATTAAACTATATAAGAAAAAATTTAATAATTTAAAATGAATTTTTATTTATTAAATCTGAAAAAAATATTATTAATAAAGATGGTATTATAATATTATATGCTCATTTATCATCTGTGATCAATTTTATTATTATAAAATGTTAGAACTTACGTCATGTGATTCTATTAAATATTTATTTATTTAACCAATTCTGATTGGCTGAAATGTGCAAATAATTTACCAATCACATTGAAGTACGACCCGCAATAAATAACGTAGTTCATAAATTTCTTTTTTAACCTTGGAGAATTAGGACTCACGTAAGCATTTGAATCTTTGTGACATTCTTTGTCTATCGAAAAATCGAACAAAGTCAGAACCAATGATGATGCTTTAAATGATTCGAAAAGAATTGAATGGAAAAAAGAAATTTTTTTCATCATGATAAGGGAATTTCTAATCTGAACTTTAATTTGCGATTGTAAAAAATGTTATTTCAAGTAAACTATGTATCGCTCACTAATTCACGGATTATTTGCAGATTTAGAAATTCTTAAGTTTTGATAAATGATTTGGTGAGAATTTATTTATTTCTCTTCCTTGCTTTGTATTGTTTGTCTATGATGGAGCTTTTAGCTCAAACTATTTTGAATGATCTATGAGGTGATTTTTTTTTGTGGTATTCTGAGACATGATTACAAATATTATTAAATGATATAAATAAGTCAAATTTACCAAATATTTTTAATTTATTTTTATTTTTTTTATCTACCAGAACGCAATAAAAGAACCTTAGAATCTTTTTTTATCATGTGAAGGACTTCTCCATGATTGTTTTTCTTATACAATTAGTAACTTATTACATTTAAAATTACCGACTTTGTTACACTATTTTAAAATTATATATTTTCTTTTTTCGCATAAATTACTTTATATATAAATGGTGAATTTTCAACTCGAAAATCAGAATAAAAGCAGCAAATATTCCAGCCAACGTAAAAGATGAACTAAAATCACGTAAAATCACCAATTTGTAATTGATCCAATCCTTACGATCAATCAAACTGATTAAAGAATATTGACCATAATTAAGTGAAAAGTTACTTTTTAATAAATTTTTGTATTATCTTTGGTAAGATTCAATTCTGAAAGGGAAAGTTTATTACACTAGGAGTAATATGCATAGATAAAAAATTATTCGGTTCGAGATGTATTCATATGAGACATTTTTCAAGTATATAGCGCAACTTCTAATGTTCAATTGTCGTTGATTCTATTTTCATTACTTGATTACCTTTTTATTATAAGTAAGCTGGATAAAATTTATTTGAAATAATATTTATAATTATAACTTTTTTTAAATTCATTTTTACTCTCATTATAAATTTGTAAAGAAATTTATAAAACAAAAAAAATTAAAAAAATTATTGAAATTAAATTAAAGTTTTCGTGTCATTAATTGTTTGTGACACAAATCTATGATCCGCGAAAATTATCGGATCAGCAAAAAAAAAATTTTTTTTTTGGTATAAATCTGATGATGATTGCACCAATTTCACTCCGAAATCTTTATCAATGTCTAAACAAAAAAAGATTTTCGCTTCAACCTTGGCTGGTACTGGAGCAGGGTAAGTTTTTTTTTAATGAATTTAAATTTTTGGTTTTTTTGCTAATTTTTCAACCGATCAATACTATCCATTAGATTAGTTGAGGTGTCGATAATGCAGGTTAATGATGATTATGATTTTTATTTTATTTTAATTTCTCATTACATTTCTAAGATTTTTTTTTTTTTCTTAATTGAAATTTTTTAGCCAACAGATGTATTAAAAACGAGGTGAATTTTATTTTAATCCATTTTTTTTGATTCCGTTGAAATTCCCTAACGAAATTTTTTAATAATCTCGTTGTGGAAGATATCAGGTAAACCAATTGAAAAGTTTCTTATTATCAAATCATTTCATCAATTGAAATTGAATTCCTTGCTTACTTAGTCAATTCGAGTTGCATCAAATTATGATGGAATTGGTATATTAAGATCATTTGCTAAAATTGTAAAACAAGAAGGATTTTTTGGTAACTAGTAAATTTCAAAATTGTATAAACCTATATGTTATAAATTAATAAATTATCTTCAGCTTTATACAGAGGAACATTGCCTGTCATGTGTATCGTGACCCCAAGGTATGGATTAAAAAGATCAAATCGAGAATTCTTGGTACTCTTTAAATCTTAAACGGTAGTTCTCTCTCTCTTTTTATTTAGAGTGTCGCTACAATATACGGGTTTAGCGATGTTTAAACCAATTTTTGATAAAATGGAAGGAAAATTTATACCGCCAGGAAGGTTGGATAACATACGAAGTTGACTAATTATGTGGTCCATGTATCCAATTTACTTACATACTTTTGATTCTTTTGTTGATTCAGTGCATCAGCATTTACCGGGGTAAATAATTTAGCCCATCTTAAAGTAATTCAACATCACTTTTTATTAATTTATATTTATCTTTAGATATGTACAGGAATAATGCAAGCAGTAACCTTAGTGACACCATTAGAATTAGTTAAAATAAGGCAACAAACTGATTTAAATCGATCGAAATATCGAGGAATGATTTCGACTATTGCATCAATTGTAAAGGAAGAAGGGTAAATACGTATTACACTTAATTGATAGCTCAGAATTTCACATATTAAAACAGTTTTCTCCTGATTAATAGAATATTAGCAATGTATAAAGGGTTGGTTCCTACAATATTTAGACAGTCTTGGGGGTTAGCTGTCAAAGTAAGTCATTTTGATCAATCATTTTTAGGATCTTTATTTTATTTTATTTTATCTTTTTATTATTATTAGTTTACAGGATATACAACATTTGTGGATTTATTTCGTATACAAAGTCATGATAATCTACAGCCTCAACATTATGTTGCATCAGGGTTTTTGTCAAATGTGTTGGTAGGCGTTCTCAATTCCCCACCTGACGTTATTAAGACAAGAATGCAAGATCAATCTGCTTCATATAAGAACTCTTGGGAGTGTTTAAAAGTTATGTTAAAAAGTGAAGGTCCCCTTTCTTTATTTAGAGGTTCTCTATTAAGAATTATTAGAATTGCTCCTGGCGGAGGTATTCAATTTGCTACTTTTGAATATTTATATAGATCATTAGAAAATAAAGTTTAAAAATGAATAAATAATTTATTCTTTTTAATGAAGACTTATTATGAATTATAAGAAAATTTAAATATCTAAATCCAAAGATGTCATCACCACTTTATCACTTCAGCTTCACCAAATAAGCTGTTTTTGGTAGCTTTAATTTCTCCCCCATAAACATCTTTTTGATCATCTTCTAATCCTACAACATCTTTGATGTCACATAATTCATTCTTTGCAATGTCAGGAAGGAATTTACGAATAAATCGAAGTATATGTCTATTAATTTGATCAAATTCTAATAAAAATCCATCATGTCCATCTGGAGACTGAATTGTAACCATCTCTGAATTTGGAATAAATTCCGCTAATTCATATTGTTCTGAAATTGTAAATAACCCATCTGATTCGATTCCTAAAAAAAAATATATATATATATGTATGTTATATCATTTGTTTAAGAAATTACATTAAAGAAAATATTTACATACCAATAATTAAGGCAGGTTGTTGAATGCTGCTTAAGACCTTTTCCAAATCACCACGATCTTTTGCCACATCATGAGCATCCATCTTCCTCGTAAGATTAATGTAACAATTAGCGTCGAACCTTTTAACAAATTTTTCACCCTGATAACGAAGATAAGATTGTGCTGAAAAAACGTTAGGAACAGATTTTGTGGAATGTTCGTTATCATTATTTTCCGTCCACTCTTTTGTATCAATTGTTTCAACATGATCTTCAACATTATTATTCGAAAGAAAACCCTCTCTATTTTCACTTCTATGTCCATCATTATGTATAAGCAAAGCTTCCGAAGCGGGTGTTGAAGGTCTTATTTTTGAAGTTGTTGTTGTTGTTGGATGTTTCTTTGGATCATGAAACTTTCGACCAAACCTTGACTCAAAGGAATCTCGTGATCTATAAGTTAAAAGTGCTGACATCCTGGCAGCCGAAAGTCCAGTGGCGGGGGGCTAATAAAAAATTCAAAACACAAGTTTTGATTAGTTCGAGGATTCATTCGTCACAAAATCAGCCAAACTTACATCATTATGATCGTAATATCCATCACCTGTAATAAAAATAAATCGGAAATTAAAGAATCAATATACAATCACGTAACAAATGTTTTGAAAATAATGACTTACAATATTTATTATCGCTATATATGGATTGCCTTTGAGCTTCATTCCAACTGATACACCAAGCTGAATTACGAGCAGATGTAGCGATCGGAACAATGGTTTTGACATAGTCTGATCCATAAAAAGACCATTCCAGAACCTGCATACCGCCCATAGAACCTCCGATACAAATTGCAACTTTCTTAATTCCCAATGAATCAAGAACCATCTTATGAAGCCTTTAATGTAATGTATATATATATATTTTTTTTAAAAAAAAAAAAAAATGAAATAAATTAAATATGCCGAGATCATTTTAAAAAAAATCCTACATATTTGATTCACCTGACATCGTCTCTTGGCGTTGTCGGGGGGAATTCGGGTCCGTAATATTTTCCAGTTTCAGGATTTATGGTAACAGGAGAGGCGGTTCCATAGGGTGACGAGAACATATTGCCGCAGAAAATAAAAAATTTCGTAGGATCAAATGCTCTTCCCTTACCGATAAGTGGACCCCACCTACAAAAAAAAAAAAACATGAAGTAAAGACAAATATTAAAACATTTTATTACAGATAGATCAAATACCAATCTTGTACGTCAGCACTTCCGCTAAGTGCATGACAGATTATCATAACATTATCTTTATTTTCATTAACTGTTCCCCATGTTTTATATGCCACAGGTACTTTATGTAAGGTATGACCGGACTGAAGGGTGAATTCCGGTATAATTACAATGTTTTGTCCATGCACAAGTTGAGAGAAATTATTTTCAGACTGTATTTCAACCTTTTCTAAATAGATAAAGTAACAATTAATTTGAAAAATCAATAGCTTGCTTCGATTTGAATTAAGAATAAGAACACTAACCATAAGTTACATACATTGCTAATTTTTTAATGAAAAAAGAAAGGAATTTTCGATCAACAATCGGAACACCTAATTGTATAGATCAGGTGAGTGCTTGCTTAATCAAATTATGTAATAAAATAAAATTTTAGGGCATGTACCCCGGGTTCAGGCTCTTATCCTAGTGATAAGTACTTTAAAAAAATTTATTTATACGCGGAGTCTAGGATAATAATTAAACCCGGATTTTCCAAAATTTTAAAGGTCCGAATTATGGATTAGTAATAGATCCACGTGTAATTTTGTCGGACCACCAATTTAAAATACCATATCTCAAAAAAACAAATAATTCGACAAAATAAAATATGTTAAAAAATATTCTTACGATTTTCTTTACGATTTTTGTAATTCTTTTGGCTGTTTCTTACCAATCGTTATACGATTCATATATTCTTATAGGATTTTCACGAGCGCCTGTTAAGTCCTATGATGGCGGAAAATGCAGAAGGATAGAAGGTGGATTGTTTCACGAGATTTTTTTTTTTTTTTTTTTTCAATAAAAAATATACTTATTTTTTATATTTATTTTTATTTTTTATTTTATCATAAAGATGTTGAAGCTTGCGAAGATATTCATATTCATCACCGAACCGGACACGCTTTTATGGCTTGCGGAAGCGAGTATGAAAGACTTCATGGTTATTTCCCACCAATCGATATTTTTAACAGTTCTCACCACATAAGAGATACTCCCCAAATTTATGATATCAATGTAAGATGATTTAATTAATCCTTTTATTTCTTTTGAAATTTACGAAGAAACATAAATTTTCTTTTCTTTTAATTTCCCTCAAATGAAATAAAAAAAATTAGAAAGATATTTTTATTCCACTTGTTCTAAAAAATTATCCACCTGAAGAAGACTTTATATCTCATGGGTTCGGCATTTATGAAGATCCTGAAAATGAAAATAAATTATACATGTTCTTCATCAATCATAAAAAAACCGGAAGCGTTGTGGAAAAGTTTGAACATATTTTACATACAAACGAATTAATTCATTTGGAAACCATTGAACATGAATTAATCAACACTCCAAATGATGTAGTTCCCGTTTCAAAACATGAATTTTATTTTACTAATGATCATTATTATAGACAAGGTTTTTTGAAAACTATTGAAAGTGAGTTTCTTTTTTCGTTTAGATGAATTCTTCTAAAGAAAAACCTTTTCAAAATATAAGCAATAAAAAAAATTTTTTAATAACTAATCTTTTTTTATTATTATTATTATTTTTTTTTTTTTAAAAAAAAAAAAAACAAAAAAAAAAAAAGCGTTTGCATTTCGTCCATGGTCAAATGTAGGATTTCATTCATCAATTACGAATGAAACTAAAATTGTCGTTGATGGATTACGATATGCTAATGGAATTAACGCGAATTGGGATTACTCTCTTATTTATGTTTCTGCAACAGGTGGTGGTGAAGTAAATATATACGAAAGAAACAAGAATAGTAACGAACTCAGATTAAAAGAGAGAATATTCACAGGATATCCGGTTGATAATATTAGTGTTGACGATATAACCGGTGAACTTTATCTTACTAGTAAGTATTTGAATAGAAACATTTTTAAACCATATATATATATATATTTATTTTTATTTATTTAACTTCCTTTTTTATAGTTGCTCACAAGGCCTTTCTTATTCTCCCTTACGTTGAGGATCGAACATATCCTACGCCACCTTTTGGAGTATTAAGGATTAGTAATAATACCGAAGAAGATAAATTTTATGGCGTAAATTATTCTAAAAAAGTTATTTTTGAAGATGATGGAAATTTGTATAATTTGGCATCGGTTTCTGCTGTGGATAGAAAAAGAAATGTTTTGCTTGTTGGCTCTTTCGTTGCTAAGGATATTTTAAGATGTGATGGCTTAGAACTATAAATTTAACCACCGAGGTTAAAAATATTTTACTATTGATTCCATTTTTTTTTTTTTTGAAAAAAAATTTTCGCACATGGAGTTTCTTTTTCCCTAAATAAAATAAAAATAAAATAAAATTGTTTTTTCTTTCTTTTTTAAAAGTTAAGGGGGAACAATGATCCTTCCTTTTTAACATCACCAAGAACCTGGTGAAAAAATTTTCTAATATTTGATTTTCGAGGGATAAAGTTATCGACAAGAAACTGCGATCAAAAAATGAAAAAAAAAAATAAAATGAGATGAACCAATCTGCAAAATTTAATAATTTGAGATATTTGGGATTCGAGACTCCTTAAGGATTGTTTACAAGCAGACCTAAACCAAGTCCCGCGAAGCTTCAGTATCAAAAGGCGATGTCAACTGAATTATTATCGAAAATCCTGTCGTCCTCAAGAACTGGTTTCAATCATATTTAAACAAATTAGAAAGAGTTTGTATGGATTAGAGAGATAAAACACCACAAGTAACACCCCTAAAAAAAGTACATTTATTTATTAAATTTTATTTTTTTTCGAACCGGTAAAAGAAAAAATATCCAACTTAATTTTTATACGATAGATAAAAAATATTTATCCTTTATTATAAAAATAAATTACGACTATTTATAAAAATATTTCCCGCATGTTTTTTTTATTCATGATTCCTATTCCTAGGATTGATTCTAACCATTAGTTCTTGACAAACGGTTACAGCAGTGGATTTAGATTTTAATGGTTCATTCTTATTAACCAATTCGACATCGTATTTCCTATAAATTGATGCCAATAAAAATTTTAATTCGATCATCGCGAGTTTTCGTCCTGTACAAATCGTAACAAGAAAAAAAAAAAAAAATATTCAATACCAGTATCAAACAGAAAATATGACAAAATAAAATGATGATGGTAAATACCTGGACAAATTCTTAGACCTCCACCCCATATGTTAAACGTGGCTTTAGGCCTTTTTTCATCTTTCTTTAGAAATCTTTCTGGATCAAACTTCTTGGGATCTTTCCAGTGATCCTTATGATAGTTCATGGCCTTAAAACTTACGTTAAATAGGGTATTTTTAGGCCATTTATAACCGGCAATCTCGTCAGGTCCACTACTATATCTCGATACCATGTTAACGACAGGCTTTACGCGAGATACTTCATAGATAACAGCTTCGGTATATTCAAGCTTATCGAGATCCTCGTGTGTCACCCGACGCGTCGTATCACTTCCAAAGACTCGATAGAGTTCTTGGTGAAATTTTTCTTTTACTTGCGGATAATTTTCGAGATAATAAGCAATGAAACACAAAGAATTGGCAGTCTATTGTAACGCAAACGAATAAGTATCTCAATGTTATGTCCATTTTACGGAAAAAGTTTAATTTTAATTTACCGTGTCAGTTCCTCCAATAAAAGCGTCTTTAATATTTCCACCAATATCTTCATCTGTCATGGGACTCAAGAATTCTTCTTCGGCAATTTTGGTTTTATTAATATCACGAGGAGTATTAGCGGTAATAAATGATGTTAACATATCATGTCTGAGAGGTTCCTCTAATGGAGTCTTTTCAATTTCTTCTCTCCTCTTCTTAATAATTTGATCAATCTTATTTAAAAAGAAATCCCGTTTTTTAAGTAATTTGTTTTGACGTTGTTTAAAGTAAGGTAAATAACGTCTGACAATAGCTGGTGTGTACAAAAAGAAGGCCAATCCTACTGTAGTACTTTGAATCGATTCAATGAATTCCTCGGAATCTTCAATTAAAGTAATAGGTATATCTGACTTTTTTTCACTTAAAGTATTGTAATAAGAAGGTAAAGAATAAATGCGTTTCCCTGTAATTAAAACTATAATCATATCATTCGTAAATCGATGCATCCAAGCCGAGTAATCAGTTGAAGTATTAAACCCAATTCCTTTCCAATAACTTTCCATTTCATAAAATAATTTATGAGCCCAATTCAAGGCTTCATCGGCAAAACTAGGTGCGAGGATGGCCTGAGAGAAAAATTTTCGATTGTATTTCCAAGAATTAATCTCAATATTATTTACTATCCCTTTATTGGACATTCTTAAATCTTTTAAATCCTTAGTGAAAGGGAATCGTCGTAGGTACAAACTTTTGGTTGATGATTTCATCATATTTTCAACATATTCTCCACGACAAAGGACTACCCTTCTGTGTCCGAGCATTGTAATTTCAAATATGTCACCATATCTCTCATGTAATTTCAACATCCATTCGTCAAATTCTCCAGATTTGTTTAAAAGGTTACCAAATATTGGGAGAGGAATTGGACCTGGAAGAGGATTCAATCGTGTGAAATATTTATAATAAAACTTCGCTAAATATAGTATTGTCATAAGAAATAATGTAACGATGATATCAGAAATTTTAAATAATTCAAAAGAAAAAGTCATCTTGAAAGATCCGAAACAGAAAAAAAAATTTAGCCAAGATTAATCCTAATGTGCTTATATATGTATAAAAAACAAAAAAAAAAAAACAAGTGTTAGATGGCAGTGAAGAAATTAATCGTGATGAAACATATCCTTTTAAAAGAGGTCCTTGCTTTGGAGAATTTTTAAGTTGGTATTAAGAAATATTATAACTTTTATTGAAGGTCTGTAAAATGAATGAAGGATGCATTGTGGTTATAAATTGTTTCTGAACAATACGAATTAACCCATTACCGGAATGATTAGATAATACTGAAATATTTAAGGGAATTTAGTGGCGCAGCAGCGATTTATTATGTAAAAATTGTTGTTGTTCATTTCGTAGGTACCAGAATAATAACAAGAACTAATCTTGCATATGACAATATATGGGAGGATTTCTAGGAAAATCAGGTTTTGAAGTTAATAGCTTTATTCATTTTAATCTAATAACAAATATCTCAATTTTTGTTAAAAAAATTCCGAAGCCTGCGATCAACCCATATAATACCTAGTAATACCATTTTAAGAATTTTCTCATACATATCTTTATTCTATAAACAAAACAAAGAAATTCTTGAAGATTTTTAAATTTATTTTTACAGTTTATACATTCTAATATTAATCCTTTAGAGAACTATTTTCTTCATTTTATTAATACTCTTTAATTTCTCATTATATTATAGACTAAGATACTATTGACTATGATTGTTAATTTAATCTAAAGTATTATATATATTCAGTTACTTAATAGGATTTAGATTGTAACTAGTGTATCCTTTTCAAATGTAACATGATTAAAACTATTATCAAACATTTACACTTTTTTTGATTTATCTATCTAACTCACAATTAATGTAATGGCTTTGGAAATCACGTGACTTTATTATTTAAAATTCATGATTTTGATTGATCGATAAAATTAACTGTCTAATTAAAAGGACTAG
This sequence comes from Funneliformis mosseae, assembly GCA_910592005.1. Taxonomy (NCBI): domain Eukaryota; kingdom Fungi; phylum Glomeromycota; class Glomeromycetes; order Glomerales; family Glomeraceae; genus Funneliformis; species Funneliformis mosseae. The sequence goes on from CAJVPP010000624.1 coordinate 21,571, forward strand.
AATATTCTAATGCGTCATTTGATCAGTTTATATTAGCACAAACGCCTGAACAAATAAAAACTCAAAAAAGAAAATAAATAGTAACTATTGAAATAATAAGATGAGAGTTAAATGAGGCAAAGAAATGGTTAAAAGAAGCAAAAATGATATTGAAGATGTTTGAGAAGGAAGTGGATGATGGATTGTGATTGAAGAAGCTGAGAAGAAATAGAAAAGGCCTTAATGAAGAGGACAAGTAAGAGAAGGTTAGAATAGAAAAAAAAAAGGAAAGGCTAGAAGCTAAAAAGAAAAAGTAGTATGAGCAGGTGGTATTATTGCAAGAAAGATTTACTGCTATTCAAACAGGTAATGATTTTGTGACTTAGGTTTTAAGAACAAAATAGTATATCAGTCAGTATGCATGTCCATTTTATAGTGTCAATCATAATTAAAAATTGTGTGTAACCTTTAAGTCCGAAAAGTTCTTTCTATGTAAACTATTTCAAGTCGCAATATAAATGCATTCAATTTTTAATACCTTTTTTCGTCAGCATTTTTTCTATCTAAAAGAAGTTGAGGTTTTGCCTTTTGAGCTCTTCTATAACATTTTATTCTATTGGTAATTCCGCCTATTTTTTGACGTTAAAACCTCAGATTCTTTTGCTATTAGTTTTTAAACCAACAAAAAAATACCAAACGTTCTTTGTTTTTAATAAATCTTTTGACAGAATCACTTTACCAAACTATATGCAACAATACTTTTTGATAAAAAATAGCTTTTATTTTTTCATATAATGAAATTTATAAGAATAAATGTATGAAAACTAAATTTGCTTTAACAAAATACAATAATAAAATATTATTTTATTCACAATTATTGTTTTTATTATGTCTATAACAAGATATATATTGACAAATTCAATTTTTATTTCATTCATCCCCTAATGTTTCTTTAACTTGATCTAATTGGTTACTAGTTAGATATTCAGAACAAGTCAGTAATAGTTCTAAGAGCCTTTTTTCTTCAGGTTTGGTTTCACAACATTGTCTTTGCTTTTTTCTTGACAGTCCATCTTGATTTACTAATTTTCTTGAATTAATTAGCAGTTAGTCAGAAATAGCTTGATTAGAATTTTCTATATTTGAATGTGATGTTGATGTAACAGCGATTTGAGAGGATTTCTTTTTTTTGAAGTTTAATCATTAGGTTTCCATCTTACAACTCCTAACTTTCTTCTTCCAACTTTATTGCTTTTTTGCACTGAGATAACATCTTGTAGAAAAATTGCTTCTATTCTTAAAGTCCTATCAGAAAAACAATTACCAAGACGTGTAACACTGGTGGCTGTAAACTGATTGGGAAAAATAGTATTCTATAAAAGATTTTGATAATGGTTATAATCATCTGAATAGCAAAATGCTGACAAAAGTTCGTATACTAGATTTCACATGACTGTTTTACGAGTATCTATGGCTCTTTGTCCAGTTGATTCACAAGGATTATTAAGATATTCTAACAATAAGATTCCTATACGATCTCTTTCACTTTAGGCAGATTTGACTTGTAACTTTAGATTATTAATATCAATTACATTTCTGGTAATATTCTGTTTTATAAATTTAACTCCAAATGTTTCAAGCGCCTTATCAAATGTAAAATAATAACCTTTCCATTTTTCTTCATTATCAATTTTAATTGATGAAGCACATTTCAATTTTTCCTCAAATTTTGGATATTGAGCTAATATTCTAAGGTATTGTGCAACTGATATTGAATAATTTGATTTTCCTGCTGATGCAAATAAACCCGCAAAATAAGACAAAGAATTTTTCTATAATTTGTAATTTCTGACACGAATTTCAACATGATGTGCTTTGAAGATTGATGTCCATTTATAATAAAAATACCATATTTGTAAAACAGTATTAACATTACTGTTTAAATCCACAATATTATCTTTATTGAGATTTATTCTTTTCATATGAATACGAATAGCAATAGTTACTGTACACTATATTAGTTCTAAAATACGAACTGTAGAATGATAATCAACAATTTTATCTAACTTATCCAAAAATTTAACTCCTAATGTTTTTGCTAGATCAAAAAGTCCATAACTTGAAAACAATACAATTAGAACTCTACACATATCCTTCAAAGTATGCTATTAGCCAAGAATAGGACGTAGGTTTGGCCATTGTTCTCTTTGTTTAATAAGTCTTCTAAAGATTGCTTCATCAGCTATCACATTCAAGTAATCATGTGATTTTAATTCAAAGTCTTGTTTATACATTTCTGTAGATTGAAATATTCCTTCATCTGAATTTAGAATTCCACCTGATTCTAATATAACTATATTAGGTATACTGGCTGAACAACTATGGTCAATGTTTTCAAGAATTTTTTGGTGAATAGTTACCATATCAAAATTTGTATTGTAAATAATTTGTCCTTTAAAATTTATTTGAAAATTCAAAAGATCATCAACAACTTTATCAAACATATCCTATGTGTTTTTCATTAAATCATTCATACCAAAAAAATCCAATGGTGAAGGAATTTTTTTCTTATTATCTGCTTTTTCTTCTAAAGAAATTGGCATTTGCATCTGAAATACCATCCTGAGCGTTGTGTGAGAACTTCTACAGATTGTATCAAATATATTTTCGTAAGTAAAAGTTTTCTCTTTAAAATCTATATTGTCTATAATAGCTAAATTCCATACATTTAACCCATTTAATAATTTTTCAGTTGGATTAACTTTGACCATTCGATATTTTTCTATTCAGGTTTCATGATCATTAGTATGACCACTTATATGTAGAGTGAATAGAAATCGTCAGAATGACAAAAAAAGCTGTAATTTACAAGACATATTGGCCATTACTTGAGTAAACTAAACACCAAGATAAGGAAATGCTATGCTTACAATAAGAGCAACAATAAATGTCACACATTTGGTAATATGTTCATTATCTAGTTGTTTTAAAGATTTGTCTCATTGTTTTCGTTTTTTATTTAAAACCATTAATTTTTTTAAAAAATTTCACCAATTAATCCATCGAAAAATCCCATTAAAATTTTGGAAAACTTGCATAATATGCATTGAGAGAAATAGGTAATTGTATTTCTAATTTTCTTTCTGTAACTATTTTACGTGAATTCCATACTTTATTTTCTAACATTTTTCCAACTTCTTTCCATTTATCATTTGTCCATTCTAATTTTGGATATACAATATCAATTATACAATTTATGTTTAATAATAATTTCAAAAAAAAATAACTAGGTAAATTAGATAAAATAGGGATAGTTGAATCATTAAAATTTATAGTATTTGTATTAATAAATTCATTAAGGTTTGAATAACGTGTATTATTTTTAGAATCATAATATTCATATTTTAAAGGAATTTTAGGTGAAGTAAATAAAAAATTTAAAGCTGAAGCTAACATAAAAGCAAGAATTATTTTCTTTTTTTCTTCTGTTTTAGTATTAGCTACATATGTAAGCCATTGACCTAATAATTTCAAACTTTCAGATATATCATCTTTATGTAATCCACATTGTTCACAAGTGGATTTTTGCTTGCTAATACCAGGTTGATGATTCAAATGCTTACTATGAGATTCATAACAATTATAACAAATATATCGAATTGTTGAAACATTATCAAAAATTCGTTTAGAAATATCCTGATATTCATGTATTGCATTATATGAATAAAGACCAATACACAGAATTTGAATGTATTTCTCCCATATCCTTCACAGATGATCTTTACATCCAGCTCCACGACTAAAGAAATAAAAATTCTTAAAACATAATAAGCAACGTCAGCGACAAATTTCACTTTGTTCAGAACTTCGTAATTGTTTTATATATGCATTATGATTTTTTTGATCATAATTAAAATGATTCATACATACCCCCAATGGTATTCCTTTTGATTGAAATTTTAATACCGCATTTTCATCAATTTGCCAGGTTCCAACTAACTGGCATATATTTCTAATATTCACAGTTTGACCACATGTTTGCAACTTATTATCTAAATAGTCGATTAGAACACATGGTGAAAAATTTGTATTCACAGTTGGATTAAGTTTATATACAGGTTCATTTGCTTCTTCAACAGGTATTGAAAGTAAAGAAACTTCTTGGTTTTTAGAATCTACTTTATCTGCATCAAAGTCTTCCTCATTTTCATCGCTTAATTGATCCACAAATTCTTGTTCAAGTGCCATTTGTACTTTAATATAATTTTCTTCGTTAAATTCAAATATTTGTAATTTAAGAAGTTCGTCAAATAACTCTGAAGTTATATCAAATTTATTGTCAGATTGTTCTGAATATAAATCTTGACCATCATTAAAATATAAAGGGAAACTTTTTTCAAAAGTGTCATTTATTACACACGTTTTCATTTCAATAAATTGAATTTTATATCAACTTTAACGCTAAGATTCTTTAAAATATAAGTGCAAAGAAATGAAAATAATATTAAAATACTTTAAATTATAAACCTGACCATTTTGTATTATATAACACAATGCAATATTTTAGTATATTATAATTGAAAAGTTTAAAATTATTATATTGTTCTATATGCATTCAGATTTTATTATAAAATGCAACCTGCAGATCTCTTAGTTGAAAATATTACACAAGATGATTAGGGGACATACATACTGACTGATATACCATAAAGTGCATTATATAATACTTCTAGTATATATAATCTCCTATGTAAAATATCCTAGGGTATAAATATCCTAAGCAAAGTGAAGGACTATATATTTCTATGCATTGAGTAAATTTTGATTATGTAAGTGTTTCTCTATCCGTCATATGATTTTCATCTAATAATTTGCTCAGTACTCACAACGGTTCTCATTTCTAGTACATAGAGAATTTACTTTATAAATTAATGCTTTATATAATATCCGTATTTTTTAGTAATATGAAAGTATTCAGATACTGTAGAACGCAGATATATTATTTAAAATTTTTATAAATAAAATAATAAAACTTTTATATAAATTATTATTATAATAAAAATTATATAAAATAATTATATAGAAATTTATAATAACATATTATTATTTAATATAATTTATATAATAATTATTTAAATAAATTTAATTTATTTAGTTTATGAATATTATATTTAATATTAATTAATCAAAATAAAAATTATATTTAAAAAAAATTAGTAATTGAAATTTATTTATTTATTATTATCTAAAAAAAAATTCAATTTATAAAAATTTAAGTATATAAAGTAAGTGTTAAAAAAAATATATTAAATTAACATTTAAAAAATATTTATTCTTATCATAAATAAATGTAGATTTAATTAGAAAATCTTTTTTATTTAAAAAAAATATATTTGCTTAATAAAATATTACATTATAATCTTATAATATTTTTTTATTATCTAATATTTAATTTAGCTATATTTAGATATTTTGTATTAAAAAGATGTTATACTAATTTTTTATAAATAAATAATTTGAAAAGTTAGCTATTTAAAATAATCTTTAGATTTTATATTAAATTCATACTAAAATCTATTTATTTATTATAATTAAAATTATTATAAGAAATACAAATACTCATTTATTAAATATATGAAATATTGATTTAATTTATTTTTCTAATAATTACACTATATTACTTAAAATTCATAACATTTATTCTTTTTAAAATTATTACTTTTATAAGTTATATTATTATTTTTTTTGAATTAATTTATAATATTTATTTAAAATATTTTTTGTTGATATTTTTTCTTAACAAAATAATAATAATAAAATCAATTATATCAAGTTTTTAATTATTTTATTAATATTTATTATTTTAAAATCTAATATTTCTTATTAAATTTATATAAAATTAGTTATTAGTTAAATGTATAAAATTTTAGTTTTTATCTTATAAATATAAATTATTTTTATATATTTTATACTTAAATAATATATTTAACAATTTTTTTGATATTAATATTCTTTTTATTAATAATTTTATTATTTTCAAAAAGGACTAACAAATAACAACAATAATATTTTTTATAGTGACTCTTAAATTTAGTAATTATTTAATATAAAGTATCTAAAACTAATTTATAATATTAAAAGATAAAAATATCACTTTAATATTAGTTAATAAGATATTAAATTAGTATTTTTTTGATATTTATTATAGCAGCAGAGAGGGCGTACAGACCGATTTATTTTTATCTGGGAGCTTAAGAATGATAGTTATCAAAATATGTAGTCTAGGCCCTTTCTCTTAATAAAATAAATACTTATTAATTTCACTGTTCTAGGGCTTTCAAAATATAGTTCTAGTATATCAATAAAATTAGTATACTTAGAACGTATTCTAGCTCCTCTTGCTCAATAAAATTACTAATTTATTTTCTTACCTTCGCACACCTTTCTGATTATAATTCTAACATAATAAAAATTTACATCTAATAAGAAGCGTTTATAGATCATGTTATTTTCGCCTGAGAATTTTAAGAATGATAGTTGACAAATATTGTTCTCTAACCCCTCTTACTTATCAAAATTATTAATTTGTTTTCTTGCCTTTGCGCATCTTCCTGATTATAATTCTGACATAATAAAAATTTATATCTAAGCAGACCGATTTATTTTTACCTGAGAACTTAAGAATGATAATTATCAAAATGCATCTCAATCTTATTTTCAAAGCATTTTAACTAGACTTTTTTGAAAAAATACACCTAGCAAAGTAAAAAATTTTCATCTGAGCGGACCAAACAGGGAGAGCGAGCAGACCTTAGGTGAAAAAAAGGCTATTATAGTGTAAAAAAAAATCAGAATAGCATGCCTTTTTTTTTACTAGATTCGAAAAAAGAAGCTAGACTTTCTTGGTGATAGCTTTAAAGGGGATTTTGTCTGCTGACAACTCTAGAAGTAATTTATCAATTTTCATCTGGATTAAATCATCAGTATTAGCTTTAACCCGAAGCTTATTAAAATATTGGGTTACATAATACACTCCCCTGAAGAAAATATCCGGGCACTCAAAAAAAAAATTTATTTTTATTAAAATATTTTCATATTTAATAA
>CAJVPP010000625.1:0-28646 GCA_910592005.1 Funneliformis mosseae
TTTTAAAAAATACAGCATTAAGATTACTTTGCATAGATTCTAAGTATCTTAACACTTTTTCCCTTCTAATTTTACTAAAGTCTAAATCTACTCTTAAATATTTATTTTTTTCAATTTCTTTATTTTCATTACTCGTCAGATTAATAATAGCATCTATTTCTTGACTACCAATTTTTTTTTAAATATATACAGTTTTTTAAATGATTTTTTACTTATGACTTTTTATTTGTAAATGTAAGCTTTGAAAGTTCATTCTCTTTCAAATTTTCAGAATATATAAGACAAATAGCATAATTATTCCAATTATTTTATTTACTAAGCACTTTTATATATTGTGTTAAATGATGGTTTTTGGTTTAAATTTTTTTTTGGTACTCATTTTTGGAAAGTGTAAAAAAAAAATGGTTAAATGATGTGTGAAAAAATATGATTAAACTATATGTAAAAAAAATGATTAAATAATGTGTGAAAAAAAATTGATCAAATGATATGTAATTAAACAATGTAAAAAAAATTTTAAATTTTTTTAGTTGTATAAGATTATTTATTACCGAAATAGTATTGAAAGCATTAGAAGCAATATTAGATCTTCTAATAGCTAATTCCAATAATATAAAATTTGATTGGAAGTTTCTAATACACATGACCTATTGGAAGATCAAAATCTTCTAATACTTTCAAATCTTCCAATAGGCTTTCTAATTCTAATAAAAAGTCATTGGAAGCCTTTCAAGTACATTACTGCTCTATAACATCTTTAACTTCTATTTTGATAGCTAGCATTATTTTCTCATTTCTATTAAAAATATCTACTTCAATTTGATCATTTTTTCTAATATTAGATATATCATTATCACCTTCTAGAAAATTAAAATATTATTGTAAAGATAGTATACATATAATACAAGTTAAATGTAATAATGCTGTTAAGCCTAAATACTACATCATTAGGATAATAAAGCTTATTTGCTAACAGGGAGTTTAAGTTATAAACTATGAAAGAAATAAACATGAATTTATTTAAGTTGAAGGGTCAGATAGTCTTTATTGATGATTTATGTTTTAAGGAAATAGATATTGGTAAAGATATAGTTTTTATGTTGTTAAGATTATACTTTATTAATTGTATGATTGGAACTTGTTAGTTTGTTAAGGCGACAATACAGGATATTTATATAAAATACAGTAATAATAAAGAGATAATAAATATAATAGTGAAAATAAATATAACTATGATAATAAAGATAATAAATAAAATAATGATAAACAGAATAATAATGAAAATAAATATAACAACGATAATCGTGATAGCAGTGAAAATGATGATCATGATTTTCCTAGTGATCATTGGTAATATTAATTAGTGCAGTTATTTAGTAATGCAAACGGGTTATCACTAATACTGTGGAGCTCACCATGTCCTATTTGCGATGGAAAACATGGGAATTATGGATTACATGGCTCATGGTATTGCGAAAATGAGAATCAGCTCCCTTATGATCCTGAATTAGCGAAATTGTATTCCCAAAATAAGTTGGAATATTGTTTTACCTGCAACACTTTAAGCAATAAACTCAAGTTCGCAATTGTAGCATAGTGATCATGTAATTTTGTTGCGAAGTAATGTTCCAAATAATTAGTAGCCTGTAACTTTATTGTAACAAGCTTGTCACACTTCTTCGCATAAACTGGTTGCGTAATCCTATTAGCTGTGACATTTAATGTCACAGAATAAAAATCATATGACTGAATTCTGACTACTGCGTTCATATTAAAATTGATTGCATCACTGATCAGATCTGTGATCCCTCTATAAAACTAACTCATTACCCAATTCTGCAAACAAAATTCTTTTCTTTTCTCATTTATCGTTGTGATATAAAACAACAGTAAAAATGTCTATTGATGATACGCCTATTACCCTTTGGTGTCTTGAATATGGAAGTAGTTCCTTCTCCGTTACTATTAAAAATAATAATTCTATTTTTGATCTAAAAAAAGCTATCTTCGAGGAAATTAGTGTACCTGACAACGTAAAAACTAAAAACCTTAGTTTATGGAGTGTTAATGTTGAGAAAAGTCAGTTGGAGAGTAACACCCCTGATGGTTTAATGACTGTTGAAAATGAAATAAAAATCGCAACGCAAAAAGTTGGCAACACATTCTATAGAGTTCAAGATAATAACATTCGAGTTGTCATTAGAGTTCCTGTTACCGCCGGTAAGTCAATAATTTTTAGTCAACGTGATATAGCATAATTTTTTTCGTCTCCTCTGTCATATTCGCCAATAATACTGAATACTTACTTATTCTTGTGCTTTTCTTTTCTGCTTCTTATCGTCAAACCCTTCCAAAAAAATACATTCGCATTATTGTAGAGCAACCTGTCACTAGTAAGTGAGTTGTAATATATTTAGTCAATGCGAGTGAACGCGATATGGTTTTAAATTTTTATTCTTGTATTTAACTTTCAACGAAAATACTTAATGTCGAAGAGAAGAGTAAGTAACAACTTTCAGATATATACTTTTTTTCCTGTTATCATTTCATTTAGAGAATGGTTGATAACGTGTGCTATTTCTTATTTCTAGATATACACTACCAATATTACCAATTAAGGGTAATTCCTATTAATAACGGCACATGGATCAATTTTGTTGGATTATTTGAAGGCCTTCAAAAACTTTTCGGTCTTATAAACTCAATGGTGGATTATGACTTTATTATTGTGAATAAAAAAGTAAAATTCAACTCTAAAAAAGCCTTCATTGAATTCATTGAAATTAATAAAAATTCACCTAAAAGTCCTATTATGATATTAGATATAAAAGGTATGTAATCATTTGTTGATTATAAAATAAATTATTATCTAACATAAGAATTTGCAGGCCACCCCATGATATATACAGAAATTCTAGATACTTTATCAACACTATCAAAACTTGGAGAACCTTCAGAATGGCATTTTAATAACCACAATAAAGCTATTTGTCTCAATCACCGCCCGCCATCAGCTTCTAGCATTGTACCTGTTACCCTTTATTGTTCAATTTTTGGCACATTTGAAGATCGCTGTGAGGAAGACCCAGAACGCGAGGACAACCTTTTCACCTATAATTTTTGTCGTGAGATGGCTAAATTTTATGACAAAGAAGATGTGCGTCGAGATATAGCAAATAGTTTATTGTCAAAATATCTTTATTGCAAAGTAGAACCAGTTATGCTTGGCGGAAATCGAAATACTGATGGCAAGGTCTCTACTGACGATTTAAATCGTGAACTTAACGTTAAATACAAAAACGAGACATGTTCGACCAATTCCTGTGCTCATCTCGAAAACTATGGATACTATTTGTCATTTTGCAAGAATCAGGAAAATACTAATACTAATATGCCATATTTCTTGGTTAATATTGCAGGTATGTTCGTAAACTCGCATTAATATATCTTTACTGAATTTATGAATAACTTAGTTGCATTTCAGGACCCACGTTCACTGTATACGGTGCTGTGCTTTCAGATACTGCTATAGTGGATCCTCTTACCCCGACCTACTACCTTATTTGGCTCAAGAATAATGAAAAGATGATGTTGTTACTTTCTAGAGCATTTTGTGCTTTGAGGTTATCTCTTCAAGAACTAGAACAGTATTATAAAAATGCATCTCAAATTTACCACCGTCAATATTCTTCATTTTCTGATTTGACGTTAAGAAGCCAATCGGAAGGAAACAAAACTTACAATATTCGAATCAGTTTCTAACATGGTATTTATCTGCTTTGGGAGGCTACACTTCAAACGAATAGCGAAGTACAAGAACATTCAGTGTACGTGAAAGCTGTTCAGAGAAAATATTACTCACTTCAAACGCACAATTTTTTACATACGAATAGAGATCATGTTCCAAAAATCATAGAGACCACATATATGCCTGGAGGTTGGCTTTTGGTTTATATGAGTTGTCTGCAAAATCATGTAAAATTGGATAAAATCGTCCATACCCTTGATAGTAGTGAGCGTAATTCTCTAAAAACGGAAATCATTAGAGTGGTCCAAATTTACATGATAATGATTATGTGCATAGAGACTTACGCGAGGGCAACATTTTAGTTTGTCGATATAGTGAAAGAGAATGTGGTTTTGATGTGAAGCTAATCGATTTTGAATGGTCAGGACTTGTTAGAATTGCATGTTATTTTCATTTTATGAATCATATCGCTATTCATTGGCCAGAAGGGGTAGAGGATAGAAAGAAAGTCACAAAGAAACATGACAACACCATGTTGGAGCAGACTTTTCAGAAAACAAAATTGTCGCAAGAATCAAATGTGTCTGACATGTCGATTGGACAGTGATCTATTAATAGACATTATTAATTTTCACTGTTAAATCGTTGAAAATCACGTAAAAAAATCATTAATTATTCTAACAGATTTGTATCAGTTATAGCAATTTTATAGGAGGACTTTCATATGATTGGCCGATCATTTCAATTGAATTTATACAGTTTAATTTACTTTTTAAGATTTCGATAATTTACATGAAAAAAAAAAAAAATTTATTTTTAATTCTGAATTAACTTTAAAATTCACTGTGCAAAAGAATCTTAAAAGAATCTGAAATCTAGAGGTACTTTACTTAAGAAGCAAATATGCCTATTACTGGACTATGTGTAATTACTATATGCCAGCAAAAATCAACTAACTGGAAAAGGGTAACTGAATATGTTCTTGCTAAAAGTCAAACTAACAATACTTTGCCAAATTATGTACAAGAAAATAATGTAATTTGCTTGGATTGTTATAATGGAATTGTAACAAGAAGCTCGCTTGAATTTCAATAACATGCTCAAAATAATGAATTTCAACATACCCAAGCCAAGAACTGTGAATTTAATGAGACTGAAAGTACTAATACTATCTTATCATTTTCTAAAGCAATAGAAGTGCTAACAAATATTTTATATGCTCAAGAAAATAAAGAAAAACAGCCAACTTTGTATTCTTTTGATGAATTTCGAAAAATTATGAAAGCAAAGGATATAAGGTTAAAAAATTTTTTTGATGAATTATATTTCTCATTTAACCCATCTTTTAAAAATAAAGATTCACAGGCTTGAGTAAAAAAGAAACTATTATTTGTATGCTATTTCCTTTATGGAATCTGAAATAAGTTTGTCAATGACGAAAAGAGGGATTTAACCATGTATTTAGATTCTACAGGTGCTTCTAACACTTTCATAGATACCTTTTCTGATCTAAGTATAACTACATCATTATGCACAGTCTCTTGGTATAAGACAACTATATCTGAAGAACATGTTAAGTCAGTTAATTCTACACTTACCGAATGCGAGAATGCAATGGTACTAAATATAGACGATTACTACAGCATTCATACAAAATGGATGCCAAATACAACTACCATGTCAACTGCCGTACATCTAGCAACAATCTTAATGAATCAAATTATGACACAACCTGCAATTCTGAAGATAAATATCTATAATCCTATACTGGTTGATGCCAAATTGATTAAGGCCAATATGAAAAATAGATTTATGAAGTTTTATGGCGTTTCATATAACTGATGTTAAAGACTTCATATAGTTGATAATGATACAAGACTAAAAGAGTTAACTATACATAGTTATGATGTTAGGTTAAAGAAAAAATGAAATGCTCATTCAATGAAGAATATCATTCTTATAGATTTACAGAAGAATGACCTTCATTCTTTGGATGTATACATCAAAGCCATTAATAACGTTGTGGATATTCCATCTATGCAGCAGTATATTTAGTAAGGATATATCATCCCTATTATTGCTGATTGGCCTGAACAAATCTACCTTAGAACAGCTATTTCATGCTACTTATGTTATCGTGATTCATTGAATATTACTAATAATATCTTGTCTTTTCTTCCTATGATAGGTCCTTTGCATATTTCATTGAATAGCTGAGAATTAATTTTTCTCTAATACTAGCCTTTTTTTCAGCTATTTATATGTATATCTTTAGAGGAAATAAATCTCTCGCACAAAAGCCTAAGCTATGGCAGATCAATCTTCTTTTAGAGGTATCTCGCAGTGCTTGGCAGAAAATTTCTATTGCCGTCAAAACAAAATTCAGATCTTTGTGTAAGAATGTTGAATATCTTGCACTTAAAGACCTTCTTGACAATATGATTCCATTTGTATTAGATATTTATGCTGTATTTTTCCGTTCAGGTGATTTTAATGCTTATTTAGAAGCTTGCTTTGTGTTTAGATAATATTTTTTAAATTCCATCGCAGAAACTATACCAAGGCTTTATTGATGTTTCTTTCTGATATCTTCTACTGGGAATTAAACAATCATCCAATATTAGAAACAATTAAGGCTGAACTTCCAAAGTTCTCAGATTCAACTGTAGAAATCTTTCACAGCTTTCTACGTAGGAGTACATAAAAGTATACAGAAGCACAACAAATCATTAAATATGAACGTTATATTAATCAATTGCGTTTAGATGATAATGGATTTAAAGAGAATTTTGTACACACGTTTACATGGGCGGCTTATGAGTATTCTGCTCAGGATATAACATTTTTGACAAAAAAAGCACTTATTTTCTTTTGCAATGTTTTTCAGAAATTTTTACGCACTTATTTCACCACAAATTACTAATATTATTTCCATTACAGATAAATCCATTTCTAAAGAAGAAAGGGAAAAAAGCGAAGAAAATTCTGATATCTTTCCATTAGTTGCAATGAAAATGCTGAAAGCACAATTACGCCATCTTCTTTTGGGTTTTAGCACTGTACAGAAGCCAGATTAGTTTCATTACTATAATGCGTCTAACTGTGTATTTTTCTCATCTATTAATTCAGATGATCCTATCGAAATTCTAACTTGTGATTACACATATCATAAGTCCTGTTATAGCGATATTGGATTTAAATACTTGTATTGTTTATCAAACTTATATAATGGTGATGATAAGCATGTTTATTCCTTATTAGAATCTTTGAAAAGTTTAAATAAAAAATAAAAACGAGATGTAGAATCAGAGGATAATATTTTCGATGATGATGATGATGGTATAAGCAAACTGGTAAATTATGTAACATATGCATTAGAAGAGACGTTACGAAAATTTCAACAGCAATAAAAAATGTTTATGATTTTTTTTTTTAAATATTATATAAAATCAATAAATTAAACTAATTTGTTTGATTTTTAAAGGTTTTAGTTTAATATACATATAAATGCTAATAATTAAATAAAATAGTTTATTTTATTAAAGTCACGTAATATGTATAAATATTTACAATACTAATTATAAAATTCATGTAATATAATCAGCCAATCATATAAAAGTCCTCCTATGAATAGCAATTGTCATATAAGCGTGATCTTTTAAACCAATATATGTTATATGCGGTATAATGTTGTGTATATTAATAAAAATTATTCAGACGCGTGTCCATCAATGAATAGGCATCATTGATAAATAAAGTATAATTTTTAACTTATAAATGTTATAAATAAACCTGATACATAATTAACGAATCAGATTTTGCCGTGAGTAATCATAAGTCAAAAAAATAGTTACTTTTCTGAACAATTCACATAAGAAAAACATTAGTGATGGAATAAGAAACGCAATAAAAAAAAGAAACTACTGCAGAAAAATCTGAAATCTGATTGGCTGATTATCTCGTGATTTATAGAAACTCGTCAGTGCCTGAAACATTCCTAGAACTATCGAGAAACTGGCAGGGAACTAAGAAGATTATATATGATATAAATTTTAGTCGAAGATAATTTAGCTGTCTATGGTTTTCAGATCCAATTTAGCTGAATTATACCAATATTTCATCCTGAATAAGGGCATAATTGAATAAAAGATTTACTAATTACTAATCAGTAAATCTGTATGAATTTGAATGATGATATTCTATAATATATGTTACTCAAGAATAGCTAGAAATTGCTAAAAATACTATAAATCGGTATATTTGCTAAATATGAAAGTTGTTACTTTAGCAAGCATTACTAACATTAATATGATTATTGATAAAAAAGAATAGAGGCTTCCTAAGCCCATCAGTAACCATTCTAGATATGATATGAAATATTATAAAACATATCTCGAAAATTACTATAGTAGTATGGATTTCAAAAATTTCTTGCTAATGAAAAAATCTATGACAGATTATCAATAATGAGAAAGGGAGAGTCTCCAGTGCAGTGAGAATTACAAGTTAAAAATACTCTCTAATATTTATTATCACGAAATGAAAATAGCATATACTATAGTTTCTGCTTATTTGCAGGAGTTGGTGAAGGCAAATTTGGCAAATCATATCATTCTTATTATCGTCCTAAAATTTATAAAAACAATATGACAATCTGCTTTCGTTACTGAAAACTATTTCAAGTTAATGAAATAAAGTCAACCAAATCATATCATCATGGATAGCATAGATTCATTGAATTAATTAAAACTAAAGACATGATGCAGGGATATTAGGACTAAAAATGTTTTGATCCTTTAAGTAATCTTGGATGTGTAAGGATTAAGCAACAAGCTTTTGAGTTACACTCGTCGACTTCAAACATGCTATTTATCTCATCTTTGTATGCGAAATAAAATAACTTATTAACATCTACAAAATATCTTAATCAGCCAAAAGGTATCACAATAAGATTGAGAGATAGAGTAAAAATCACGATTGTTTAACTGTTTTGACTGACTGATTCTAAGCAATGTAGATTATTACTTTTGACTAAATAATATCTCAACTATATTCCATTTTTTTACACTATATAATTTGCATGCATGATCGCTTAGTATAATTGTAAAATGTACCACCTGCAGGATAAAAAACCTGATTTGCCTATTCTGAATTAGATCTTTTAATTTATAACAAAGTATTATTTAGAAAGATCAATGAAGTGATCTTAAGGATTCTTGATTCCTAAATACTACTATAATTATGACTTTGAAAATTTCTATACAATACTTATCCAGCAAGCTTATAGGAATTACAAGAAAAGATCCAAATCTTTGGCAAAATGAGTTTTAGAGATGGTGAGAAATGATAGTACTTCTGATGATAAAAAGTATTTAGGTATGAAAAATGAAGGATATAATTCTTCAAGATAAATTTGGTATGAGGAATATTATTCTTCAGCAAAAAATGAATAGATATTTGAGAAAAAGCTCAATTATAGATATGATTAGATATAGTATCACATATATTTGTTGAAAAATTATTATATCAGCAAGGCTATATATTTGTTAAAGGTATATATTAGATCGACATGTTAAAATAGCTACAAAATTCTGAATATTATTGTATTAATAAAAAATATAACTTTGAATACTTCATCAAAATTTTGGATTGGAAGAGATATTGTGGTAAATTGACAAAAGTACAATATATATGTGATTTACAGTCATTAAAAAAATATGATATTCTAGAAAAGAATCTTGCCGTAGATTTGGATAATAATAGTGAGTTCGTGCACTGAATTTTTCAGATCAGACTTTGACTTAGATCCTGAATATTGTATTAATAAAACAATATACTGTTCAGCTATGTAAAGTATCTCAAGGCTAATGCATAAAGACATGTGCAACATAAATTAGCATGTTTTCAATTCTTATTAAAATATATATGATGTAATAGATAATACATTGCTCAAATCAGCTGTAGATCCATGTGACTGCATGTACGACAAATTAATTTTCACATATAAAGTGATTTCTAAAATATTTTGAATTTTTTCTCTATCTATCAGATTAGCATTTATTTATGAGTTTATTTCTTCCAGAATATTACGTTGTTACAGACTATTCCAATTAGATTTTAACTATAGAGTATATTTATATAATATTAATAGGCCTTTATTACTGAACGGTCAGGCAAGTGAAATAAAGAAAAAAAAGTATGTATACACACTCTCAGCATCTTAAGGCTAATGCATATAAGCGTATACAATATAAATTAATATATTTTTGATCCTCATTAAAGTATATACTGTTGAGATCATTAATGCACATTTCGCATGTCCTTATTCTTGAACATAAACTTTTAGTATAAGAGTCCGTTGCATATTCTCTTGTCTCTTCCCCCAATATGAATACAAGCCTAAAGAGAATGTAAATAGAGTCATTTAAAAGGGTAGTATACTGGAGTGATAACTATTATAACTTTTTTATTTTTACCATGCCTGCTGATTTATATACTAAAATTTATAATTTCTTGTTAAATGCTGAGGAAGAGGATATTACCGCTGGGTCTGTTATCTATCAAGGAATTGAAGACAATCCTAGATATCTCAAAACAAGCTGAAAAGTATTATTGAGCAGGCTGTTACATTTGTGAAGAATCAATATGATCGAAGTTTCTCATACCATACTACTCTTCTTGAAATTTTACCAGAGGTAAGATATTTCTAAAGAAAGTAAAAAGAGAATTTATTTGAGTGATAAATAATACAGACTGATACCGTTCTGAGGAAGAGAGTATAATAGACTAAATATCCTATTAGTCCACTCACAGGATTTTTTTCTCAGCAGTATGGAGGATAATTAGGCTATAGTATATGCTTAATTCAATATGGTTATTTTAGTATTGCATAAAATCTTTATTTGAGTATTGGAGTAGCTAATCATGCGAGAATAAGGCTTTATTTTAATCTGATAGTGCATGTACTTTTGATAATTATATATATATATATATTCAGAACTAATTAATTGTATGGTTTGCATTAGTTTGAAATTGGTTTTAAAAGTTTGTAGTTTACATAACATTGGTGCAGTGAAGACAAATGAAGAAAGGCCTCTTAGTTCAGATAAAATTGGAAAAAATATCAAGGTGTTAAAGGGCAAACTTAGAAAAAATACATATCAGCTTTACCACTATTTATTTTCGGGTGTAAATGAGATGTCTGTTTCTGAGTTAATCTGAAAAAATCCTCTAGTCAACTAAGTAATTAGCGATAATTTAAATCTGGTGAAAAAATTATCAGAACGGTTAAAGGAGTCTTTTATGATAAATTGTTCTTTTTAATTATACAGTTATATACGAAGCGTTTGGTTTAAAGAACCCCTCTGGCTAACAGCTGATATTTTTTGATCTTGACATCATTTAATTTATGTTATCATTAAAAACTAGTAGAAGATATAGTTCCTTCATCACTTTTACAAAATATATGGAAAAATGTGAAGAATTCGTAGCTAACTTTATTGAAAGTGATATAAACATTTTACTATAAAAACTTTCACATAATAAGGAGTAGAAAGAATCAGATAGGAAGCTTGCAGAGGTCACATCAAGAATTTTGGGTTCTCTAAATGATTTATAGAATAATCCTGTATTTAGTTCTGAGTTCACAAAATTACAAAATAAAGATACTTATGTGACAAACGTAATTGTATCTGCTATTCAGGCCACATTAAAAGGTTTTCCTTTAAGAAGGTCATCTTATATTAGCACTTGAGTTATAATATAATTAGAAAAAGTGATATTTCAAAAACTTAGACTGTCATTAATGTTCTTCTTCTATTAGTACTGAATACCAAAGTTCAGCTAATGCAGATAAGAAAGGCGAAAGGTGAACAGGAAGAAGACTAGATATCATATTTGTGATAAAGCATGATGAAAAAAAATACGAGCTCATATATGTTGAAAGTTTACATTTATTTTGCACATTACAGAAGAAAATTGATGATGAAATAAAATTATGGAGTGAAACTAATGATGGAATGTACTGGATTCATAAATCATTTGGGCCAGATAAAGGTAAATTCAGAATTATTGGAATACAAGTTGCCAGACGAATAATACACTTAAATATTCTCATTAAAGATATAGAAAATATTCATCATTATTACCATCTTTATAAAGCAAAAATTCCTGTATAATCATCTGATCCATTTTTCGTAATAAATTTCATAAAGACTTTATTAATTTTACGGAATATTCTAATAGTTAATATGTCTTTACTACTTAACGCATTCTCAGTTAGATCCAAAAGAAATAAAGGCAGTTCAAATATAGATTCTGAATAAATAAAATTATATATATAGTAAATTTATTATTATTTTTTCTGTATCAATAAAGTGACCCTGGTGGTTAATTATTATTATTTTACATATTCATCCATATTTTTTTGTATGAGGAATGTGTATTAGATAATAAAACTTTTCTTGACAAATTGGGTTAATGCAAATAAAAAATTGCAAGACGAGATTGAAGACTTAAAGTTGCAGATGCAGGAGGTGGAAAAAGAACTGGCATCTATGAAATCAGATTCTATTCATTAGCCAAAATACTTTTTCCTTATACAGTCAACTCTTGTTATAGCGAACTCTTGATATAACGAATTTTTTGAACAAATATAATAAAAATACTTTTGTTATAGCGAATTGGCCAATCAAATCTCTTAAAATCTTCACTATAGCCTTATAGCGAAGTTGAGGTCTAGGACATAGAGTTCGTTATAACAAGAGTTGACTGTACTTTTACAAAGTAAGATCCTGGTCAAGATCATACATTGAGGATCAATATAAATCAAAGGTTCTCCTATTCCAATTTTTTATAATTATGAAAAAAATAAGTATCCATAAAGTAAAATTCTACTTATTAGCTAAGGTGTTTTTTTTCCCTTGTAGTTAACAAAATATGTTCCTTGAATAAATATCCCACTTTTCAAAATATTATGGAGTATACGAACTATGCAAATTAGATGAAACTATATCTTTAAAAAAACAGAATCCATTCGCTTTTAAACTTCCATTTAGACTAGAAGTTGCAGGCACTTCTGAGTCTGAAAAGACATGGTAGTACATCTACTTCTAGGAAGTAAATATCCAAAAATCTATCCATAGATGTCTGGTGAAAAGCATGGTCATAAAATACTAAAAGGCAGAAGCAAAAATTTTGGTAAAAGGTATATTCTGTGAGATGATCTAATTGTTGTTGTGTAATACTAAAATGAAGAATTATAGGAAGTAGTACAATGTTTTTATGAATTTATAGCTATGGATAAGCAAGCTTTATGGTATGAAAATGTGAGATTCAAGCTAATCGCGCCTGAAGAACTACCTGATATTGTATCTTTCAAAATAATTGGCCGATTTACTGTTATAGTTTTTGATGATCTTACTAGAGAATCTTTGGCAACTCAGCTAAAAATTGTTCCTTTATTTAGATCAGGTAGACATAACGGAATTAGCTCAATTTATATAGCCCAATGTTTTTATGAAATCCATCTAAATATATGTACAAATCTTAAATATATTTTATTGTATCGTGGGTATAAAACATTAGATAGTATAAAGCGAATTCTTAAAGATATATGTGATGATTATAAGCCTCTAGTAAAAAAATTTATGAGATAATAAAAAAACACTCTGTGGTTATTGATATTCAAAGACTATCTGATGACCTCTTATCAATTAGATATAGATAGGATAAACCTTTAAAATATAGCTGAATTCAGGAATGATTTGTGCTTTGTGGCCTTATCCATATTCATAAGGTAAAGTTTCATAGAGGGTAGTCCTGTCTTTTGATTCTTCTATGTATCAGATTGGAAATTCATAACTATGATTTCTATTTAAAGGTATTTTATAGTTCAAAATATTTTTTCTTCATTATAAGATGAATTAAAAGAAAATTTATGAGAGAACATGTACTATAGGAAGTATATGATTAGTAATACTATTACGAAAATGATTGCATGTTGAAAAAAGGAGGAATTGGATAATTTTGAAGTTGTTTTAGAATTAGTGATGCTGTTATCTTTCTCCAATTCACTAACACCTTCAAGCACTTTAGACTTATTAGATGTTTTTGGAATCTGCTTAGCCAAACGATCATTAGCTTCTTGAAAGAAAGAGTCTTTTTTTATTAATGCTTTTTATGCTATAACTAAATTATATTTTATTTGCTCCAATTCATCTTTTTTTTTGCTCAATGAATCTTCTAAGTCCATTTTTGCCAAATTTAAGCTGGTATTTTTTGTAGATAATTCTATCTTTTCTAGTTCAAATTTACGCTTGAGAGATTCTATTTCTGATAATTCATTCTATGCTAAAGAAATATCTTGCTCTAATTCTTTTACTCTTGATTGGAGAGCCTGTATCTCTTCATTTATCTTGGATTGGAGAACTTGCATCTCCTTTGATTTTATAGAGAATTTGCTTTCAACATCTGCAAGAGAATATTTTTGTGAGTAATCTGAAGCTTAAGGTCATTTATCTCTGAATGCAATTATCTTATCTCGTCTATAAGCTTAGGATCATTTATTTTTGATCATAAGCATGTTATCTTCTCTTCAAGTTGATACATCTGGTTGGAAAGTTTCTCATTTTCTTTTCTAGATCTATTTAAGTCATCCTGCATACACTTGTATTCGCTATCTAAAATATTATAGTTATTCGCAAATTGGTTTTCTCAATATATAGCAGCTTTACAATCATTTTTTATACAAGAAAGTTATTCTTCAAGATCTGTTCAACTGGAAAGATAATAATTAGCTGAAGTATCTCCAAGTTTATTACCATTATTCAGATCTTTTAAGGTACAGATCTGGAGCATTTTATTGGTATTTTTTTTACTTTAGGCAAAAAAAAATCAGCCAGAGCCTTATGATTATTGTTAGCAAATCTATTGCTTATCGATACTCATTGAAAAAAAAAGATCACTGATACGTATTGAAAAGCACTGGTAGACATTCATACTTATTGATACCTACTGAAAAAGAATATTGATATATATTAAAGAATACCAATATGTATTAAAAACTATTGATCTATATTAAAAGGCATTGATTTATTTTGAAAGGCATTGATATATATTGAATTGCTAGGAATATTGATACATATTGAAAGGTATTGAAAAAATTATTGGTAATTTTTTTTTTATATATATATTCTAACTAAAAAAATAATCATTCATCTCCATAAAAAATTTTATCAATCTAATGCAACCCTATTAACCGAAGCTGATATCAAAGAAATTAGAGAATCCAGAGGTAGGATACCTAATGCATCAAAAAAATGGCTAAAAAATTCTATGTTAGTACTTGGCGTATTTATGAAATATAGAATAATAGTAAACGTTTCTAATAAAGGCTTATTTTATCTTTCTCTAATCAGCATACTTTGGATAAAAATTCCCAAATTGATAAGACAAAACAGACTCATAAAGTAGTATCAGAAATATCTCTTCCAGTTACAGAGATTCCAAAAAAAAATAGTCAAAAAAAAAAGGTTAAAATAAATGAGAAGCCGGTTATTGAAGCAATCAGTATAATGGAAAAAAATAACAAAAATGATGTGATCTCTTCCTCTGATAATCTGTTTAATACATTCTGAAAAGCTAGGGTGGAATCTCTTCTTAAAAATCTAGTTAATTGTGGTGAAAAACTTAAGAGTTTAACAGCTAATACTACCCTTATATAAAGATTTACATGTATCAGCAAGAAATTTATCAGTACTTAAGGCCAAATAGACTATTTCTTCCGCCTTTGCAAGATGTTTTTCAAGCTTTTCACAATTTACATACTTTTTTTAAAACTATCCTCATCAGTCAGGCTAAGAAAATCGGTGATACTTGGTCCTGCTTTTCTTTTGGCAGATCCTTGACTACTGAAACCTTACTAAAAGTTAGGATAATATATATCTTTCCATAATCCTCTATGCAAAACTGATTTTTAGTCAGATCAGAAATACCTTTGACTTTTTGAATTCCTGTCATATCTAACCATAGCATTAGATTGGCTTACCATTATCAATACAAGCATAATTTTCAACAATAGTGATGATTGGATTTCCTTTTATGTTCTTTAAAGTGATCGCTATATTTGTATATCATCCTAGTGCTTCAAAAATATAATCAGAATTACCTTTTACAGCGAATTTGAAAGGCTTATCAACTTTCCATCCAAGTGTTTTACCAGTAGCTAAATTAAATCCATCAAATTCACTTCCATTATCTAAAAAAAAATTCAGAGATTGGTAAATTATTTATACTAGCATTCAAGTATTGTAAAGACGAAAACCATTCATCTTTTTTTGACTTATCCTCCTGAGCCTTTTGAGATAGACACATTTTATATATTGCTGGTGAAAGCTTTGATAATAGCTCGTCATATGTTTCAGGCTGGCTGGATTCTAGAAGTAACTTATCATTTAGTGGTAGTTGTTTTTTTTTCCAGTACATAATACTATGCATTATCTACTTTATCATAACCACCACTATTATCTTCATCATTATCAGAATCTAGAGGCATATTTTGAAAATTTATAGGTGTGAAAGGTTTAAAATAAGACTAATTAAAATTAGATCGTACTATCTATCTATTAGAACAACTGCCTTTACTATGACTAGTTTCTTCACAAATATCATATTTACGTATATTTAGTTTCCTAAATTAATTTGTTAGTTGATTTATAGCATCACGAGTTTCATCTATTCTCTCCTCTATTCTATCAATTTTAGCAGAAACATTGCTTCGTTATGAACGAGATCTTTGAAAAGGCTTTACAGGATAATCAGAGTCTAAATCTTTCTTATTAACTATACCTAAGTCTTTTAAGAATTCTGCTATGTAATAATTTTTCATACCTTCCTCTGTCTTTAATGTAGATGGTGGACCTCTCAGCTATTTAACAGGTTCAACAGTTTGTGAAGCCAATGTCTGTACTTTAGAGCCATCTGTACTTGGAATTCAGCTTTCTGATTTTCTAATAAAGTTTGATATTCAGTTTTTTGTTAAACTAATGCATTTTGAATTACTTTTTGCATATCTTCTAAAAAAATTCCTTGCTATTGAGAAGCTGAAATAGGCGAGAGTTCATATATTTCTTGAGATGCTCAATTAGATACTAAAAAGTCAGGTATTCTATCTCTTTATGTCTTGCTATTCAGCATAACTCTATTTCATAAAGCTTTTTAGCTAATTTATCTAATGGCAAATGTTCACCAATATCTTCAGCTTTTTTAAGCCATAGGAGTGGAAGAGCATCTAAAAACTTTCTACATAATTCTTCAGGTCTATAATTAGTTTGTCTTCCTATTTGTAATAATTTTCTATACAATTCATCTATAGTCATGTTTCCCTTTCCGATTGTTCCATACATTAAAACCTGAAGCTCCTCTTTTACTGTAGGAAAATGTATTTTTAGCCACCATATGGCTTGACCAAAATGAATATCAGCTACAACCACCGTAGTACCATTATTAGCATTTAGTGTATTAACAGCAATGTTAGTAGAACAACCGCCTGCTACATGCCAATCTTCATTCTAAGGGCCTTCTACAGCTCTTACCTTGACTATTGCATTTCCAGGCTGGCCAAAGGCTTCATTCAATGCTTAATTTTCTATTTGACCTGCATTTTGTCTATTTACAGCTACTAAGTTAGCCTGTTCTATATTATCAAGTAAGTTCGTTAATTCTTAATTCTGCTTTGTAGTAATCTTTTCGTCAAACTATTCTAAGATTCTTCCTCTCATACAGTCTTTTAAATATCCTATAGCTACTTCTCTTCCTGTGGGTGGAACTCTCACATTATCTGCTAGATCTACCCTTTAGTTTTGCAAATATAATCTTAATTTTGCTAAAAAATCAGGGATATCATTATCTCAGTCAAAAAATGGTTGCGGTATTCCTTCCATGTTTATTTGATTTAGTGGATTATTCTGTAGCGCCAAAATTTATTCTTGCAAATTTAAAATATTTTGCTGAGCATCATAAGTCTTATTCTTCCATTTCTCATATCGCTCATAGAGTCTATTTCAATTATACTTTAATAAACCTATATCCTCTTTACTTCACTGTAAGTGATAATAAGCATTTCACTGATATAGTAGTTATAAGGCAAACTTTTCTTGTATCAGTTCACCTATACGGATTTGTTTTCTTGCTATATTATCTATCATTCTATTTACCTAGTTTTGAGCATTAGTTTGATATTGTTAAAGATCGCTAATAACTCTTGCTTCTACCCCTTCAGCAAGTTGCCTTCGTATAATTTCATTATCACGTTTAGTTTTTGCATTATAGCATTTCTGTTGCTCTTGAAATATATTCTGTTGAAATTATTTTTTTTTGGCGAATTTGCCTTGTTGCCCTTTTTATTTAATCTGCTAAGATTTCTCTACCCATTGTTAGATTATTCACATAACCATCTATAGCATTTGTTAGTTTTGTAATTGTGATTATATTATCATCAGAATTATACAAGTCTGGAGAATTACCCCGTTATGGAGAATTTTTTTGTGATGAGATGGTCCTGATCCTATATTGCAGATTTCAACCTGCTTCTCAAATTCTACTAACTGCTTTTCTAAGGTAGAGATATACTTTTCTTTATCTCGCACATCCTTTTTAGCTTGATATAGCTAACTTTTTAGGTTGGATATTTCAGATTTCAACTCTACTATCTCTTCTTTCGAAGCATTTTCAAGGCGCTCTATCTTCCTATTGAGATTTTGAATTTCTTACTTATACTGAAAATAATCTTGCTCCAACTGATTAATTCGTCTCTTATTCTAGCAATTAATATTCACCTCTGTCTGCAATTCATTATGAAGATGAAAGTTCTCCTCCTCCAGTTTAGCTTTATGTTCTTCACATGTTCTTCTCTGTCTTAGGTAAGGTCTGCAAAATGACATTCTTTTTTTCGTAATTATAAAAAAGAATGGAAGAACTGATTATTTATATTGATTCTCAAAAAGCGTGAGAACTAGACCAAATTATAGCAAAATAAACACCTACGATTAATATCAATCCTCAAAAAGCTCATAATTTAGATCAGCATCTTGCCTTACAAAAACTATATTATTGTCTTGAAGGTTTGTATCAAAATGTTAAGGGATTATAGAATGCTTGTAAAAAAGCCAACTATAGCTTTCCATTTATTGATGTAAAAAAATTACTTGAGAGCCAAGCAATATATCAAATTTTTGTCCTTTACCAAAGCATATACCTTATGGCAGTTACTCTAAAATCACAAAGCTAAATACTGTGCACTAATGTGATTTAATCAAAATATCATATGATAAAAATGTAAATACAAATTTACTAGATGATGACGATTCTCTAATATATTACTATGTACTATTGGTTATAGATTATGCGACTAGATATAAAGATTTCATTTTTTTAACATCAAAGAGCAGTAAGTAAGTTGCAGAAGCATTTAAGAGTATATATAATAATCCTAATAAACCTCTTAACTGACCTTGAAAAATGCAATATGATAAAGATACTGAGTTTATGGGATACGTGACTTTATTAGTGGATAAACATAGCATTGAGATCTGAAAAATTATAGCACGTTTCAGACATACAAGCTTGGCTATTTTTGACAATTATGCTAGACATTTTTCTAGAAGAATTTTTAAAAATCAGTATTCAGTAGAGTTTCTCCTATCTACTGGCATGCGTTATAAAGAATATAAATATTATAGAGAATGTGAGCAGTTTGCAAGAAAATTGTTGATAATATGAATGATAACCCAACTTGATTGATTGGATGAGTCCTAATGATACTATAAAACTTGAGCAAATATATTCTAAACTATCAGTAAAATATAATCGCCCAATAAGTGTTAATGAATCACAACTATTAAAAGATACTACTATCTGATTTTTACTCACTTCTGGAGAGTGAAAAAATGATCCTTTCGAATGATGCAGAATAACAGATCCAATATAGTCTTCTAACCTGCATAAGATTCAGAGAATTGTTGTTGAAAAGAATTCTTCAATGCTTATTTTATATTATTTAAACAAATCAGGACCTCAACAACCCTTCATAAGAGAATAGTTAATGCATATTAAGAAAAAACCTATGTTGCCTCCTAGGTGAGTATTAGAATATAACCAAATGTGTACAAGGCGCTTCTTATAAAAGTTTTTAAGTCTACTACGCAGTAGGATATAGTTATAAGAATTATTCTTTCTCTATAGCATAGCGCTCTTTTTTTCTAATCATGTTAGATTTGTACGTCTAAATTCATCTACCCTTACAGGTAAAAAAAGGGATAATTTGGTAATGTTGGCTATTACTATATTTAAAGGCCAAGCCTAATTTTTAATTATAACTATCTAAATGTAATCCCTCTAAGAATTTAGGCTTTTAGAGTGGAAATTTTTTATTTAATAAATCTTTGAAAATATACTGGCATGTTCTTTCTGATATATTAGGACAAATTTTATACCATCTATAATTCTGTTTCATATTTTTATATGGTGCTTCCCATTAATGACCCTTTTACATAACCATAAATATGTATTAGGACTAACTTTGCCTAAGCATCTTTCTTCACATCGCTAGGCATATGCCAGAGCTTTAATGTCAATTTCATCTTACATTTTATAAGTATAATAAAATATCACATACAGAAATTTGTGGTAATAATCACCAGCTTCAGACTAATTTGATCAGAAGAATTAATCTAGATATATGCAAATCTAGAAAAGTAAAATTAAACTTGGTCACTACTATTGCATAAGTAAAAAATAAGTATTATCAGTATTCTTAGTGGGAAGTAACAATTTTGGCTAAGGGTACTTGACAATATAGCTTAACAATTTTGTCTATATATTCGCTCTTTTTATGTATTATTGATATTATCAAGTAGATTGATATCTTTTAACAATTTTTTTGTCTGTTTATAAAGATTTTGTCATTGTATATGAAATTTATTTCATAAAACAGAAGTCTTAATAAGACAGGAGAGAATTCTTATAGGATTATTTATATAGGATTTGATTACAGCATGAACATTTACAATTTCTTCTCCTGCTGTAATTCAATCATAATATGGAGTATAAAGAATTATATGAATACAGGTTATTTTTGTTTACTTCAGTCTAACCGATATTTTATAAAATTAAGATCTTTATGAAGTTCCTTTTCTTTTTACTTTAAAATAGTTCGAAATGCTTCAAAATTTCATTGATGATTTACAGTAAGACAGGAATATAGTGTATTTTTAATCTTGAGATTATTAAAAATTAATTCAAGTAATTCAGAACAAACAAGTGGATGAGGCCTAGCATTTTTTTGCGCAAGAAGCATGGTATATATGTAAGAAAGTAATATAAAATAATAGAGAAACTAGCAAAGTTTAAAATAAAAAAACATAATTGCTAAAATTTGCCAGTAAAGTATTAGGTTAATGGTAGTATCCTAAAGTAATCAATATAATAATACCTAAAAGTAATCGATGTAGTAGTATTCCAAAGTATCAATTATATGAGAAAGACTTCTAGAAACCCAAAATATAGCATAGATTTAGTACTACATCAAGGTAGAATAATATATAAGGAAAGAGATAAGAAAATTTTGCTTTAGCATAGTACTAGGGATAGGTAAGAAAGAGGTTAGAAAGGCAGAAAGGTTCAGGAGAATATACGAAAAAAAAAGCAATATAGCTTGAACTAATTTGGCACTTTACATGTGCTTAACTTACAGTAATAATACATAGAAATACCCTAAAATAGTAACTATATGAGAAAGAAATCTAGAAAGGCTCAGGCAAAAATAAGAGTATAGATTTGGTAGTATCAAAAAGTAAAATTATATAGAAATAAAATAAGAAATTATACTTTTGAATACTACCGTCAATAGGTAAGAAAGAGATCAGAAAGACAAAAAGACTCAGAAAGATACACGAAAAAAGGGTATAAAAGCAATATAGCTTGAACTAATTCAGCACTTTGTGCCTTATTCAGTAATTAAGAGATGACAATTGAAAAGGAAAATATATGGATTGTAAATTCAGCACTTCGTATTTCAACTTGGCAATTAAATAAGGGTAGGATTGCAAGCAAGTTCAGTACTAATTTCTGGTAATTACATAATCCAATCTTAGTACTTCCAATTCTCTAACCATCAGATTCTCCAGTTAGAACCTTAAAAGTAGCGGGAAAGTAACAGAGAAGTGACAGGAAGGTTCTAGAAGCGTATCACACACATGATTTTTTTTGACACAGTAAATTACAATAATTCAACTAACCATAATTTTAGGTGACCTAAGAACGCTGAAATTAACTAAAATAAAGTCATATGATTTGATTATGCTACTTGACTACAACACGATTTTAGCAAATAATGCTGACCTAGCATCATGATCACAAAAAGATCACAGAACAATAAAAATAAGCGGATAGCTAGAAGGTGTTAAAAAGAGGATAGAGCAATAAAATCAAGCAAATATCTACAAGCAATAAAAAGGCTACAGAGCAATAAAAATAAATAGATATCAATAAAGCAATAAAATAATCACAGAATAGTAAAAACAGTAATTAGGCAACAATTTACTCATAACTAGGTAACATTATAACTGAACTGGATAACACTCTTATAAGAGTGTTATCTAGTAAAAACAATTTATAAATTTTAATCTATATATATTTTTAATAATTTTTATAAATAAAAAATAATTTATTTTATTTTAAATAAAACTTAAAGTATTATATGGAGTCTTTGCAATAGAAAGGGAGGAAACTCCAAAAAAATTAAAATTTTAGTTTATAAGCCAAAAATGTTCTAAATACTATAATTTGTTCAGATTTATTATTAACTCATTTTTTATTTTTTTTTGAGTTTCCTTCCTTTCTATTGCAAAGGCCTCATATATATTTTTATAATTTATAATTAAATTATTTTTATTATTATTTTTTATTATATATATAAAATTAAATTTTACAATTTTTAAGGTAAATCACCAATATAAACAATTAATTTATACTTATTTTTATAATTTAAAGAATATTTTTTAATCAATTTTTTTACAAATTTATTTAAATTAAATTATTTTAATATATATTATTTTTTTAAATTTTTTATTAAGTATTAAATAAATTTAATTAAATCAGTTACAATTTTTATTAGAGAAAATGAAAATGAGAAGGTTTTAAAAAATATTATAGAAAAAAATCATAATAATTTATATCTAAAAAGTAAAATAAAAAAATAATAAAATAAAATTTATTTTATATTTTAATTGATTTTTCTAAAATTTAAAACTTTATAATAGAAAAGAAAAAACAGCTTGAAAAAAAAATAAAAAATGAGTTAATGCTAAATCTGAATATATTTTGATCTAAAAACACATTTAATATATAAAAGTAAAATTATTTTTTTTAGCAGTTTTTCTCTTTCTATTGTAAAGGTTTTATATGCTTAACTTTAATATTAATTTAAAAAAATTTATATATATATATATTTTTTTGTTAATCCTTTAATTTATTTATTTTAATCTAAATAAAATTTTCATTATATTTAAGGTAAAATTATACATATTCTACTTCAAAAACTATGCTTCTATTTACTTTAAGTTAATACATTCAATTTGAAGCAGATAATTAATCTATTGTAAAAAAAAAACTTGCGTTATATATTAAGATCTATTTGAATTCCAATTTTAATCCCTACATTCTATCTACCAATATGTATGAAAATTTAACTTTTATTTATATGTAAACTTACATATTGATTATTGTTTTTCATCTGTTCTAATATGAGATTTCAGATTCTATTCTAATTTATATTTATTTTCTAGGTTACTATAACCTACAATATAGCAAAATTCCTTTTCAATCAAAAAAGATCTACACAATTGAACTCACGATTTGATTGGATATTTTCTTCCCGATATCAAAATAGATCGTGAAAATTAGTAAAATAAATTCCAAAAGTTTACAATGAATTCATTAAGATCAATAATCAATTTAAAGAATTTTTCACGTCTGAATCGATTTTCACCTTCCACGATTCATAACCGATTTCCTTTGTTTTCTAGAACAAACAAAGCTTCAATCCACCATTCTGAGTATTCGACGACAACTTCAATACAAAATGAGAACATCAAAGTTTGGAATGTTTATGGACCTTCATTTGTTAATTGTTTTGTAATTGGTTCAATAACTTATATTGGGTTACATGTTCTTTGGTATAAATTAGCTTTTATTGAACTTCAACAAGAAATGGAAAACAAAATGAATGAATTAGAAAACAAAATCAAATGTTTAAAGAAAAATAAAAAGTTGGAAAATTAGATTAGTTTTTATTTTTCTTTAAAAAAAAAAAAATTCGTCCGTAAATTATAAAGTAATATTTTTCTTATATGATATTTTAATGAATCATCTTACATTACCTATAGATAACCTTTCGGTTGACAATTTCTCAATAAATGTACTGTAGTTAGTGATGACTTTTTATTATGGATTCCTCCAATCTCGATCCTTTGGTGCTAAATATTTTGTATTCAATATTCTAAAAATGTCATTTTCGCTATTAATATTTAATGGTTTCCCAACCACATTATTTTGTTCTATTGGCGCTAATATAGTATCACTTAATTTAAACCCTTTTTCATGTGCTCTTTTTTGTAATGATTTATAAAATGTTTTATCCCCCGTTTTCGCTAAAATCGTAAGCCAATACCTTTCATATGGTACGGCACTAAAAACAAAAGGCAAATAAATTATCAATAATACTAGTAATAATGTAAATTCTTTAATCTTACCTTATTTCAATTTTACGACGCAAATATGTTCTTGCTTTTGGATTTAGTGGAGGGAGTCGACAAATTGCCTAATAATATATTCATCTTCCCTCAATACATAATATATATATATTATAAATACCACCACAAAAAAAGTAAAAAAAAATTCCTTACTAGGTATTTGTAAGGTTCCATGAGAAAGGAATCAGTACAGAACCCTTTGTTCTTTAAATCATTAATCAATTTCTTCAAAAAATTATCCTTATTTTCAGTAGCATAATCAATTTTGAAATCAGGATGTGAAATAACAATATTCAATGATTCAGAAAATTCTGCTCCTCGACGACTAATCATAAACATATAGTTATATAAGATTTCGAAAACATCATTAAGAGTGAATAAATGAATTTTGTATTAAACATACAAACTACCACATGTTTCAGCGAGATAACGATCATCTAATTGTTTCAGAGTTAGATAAATATATTTCTATAAAAAATAAAATTTTTAGGAATATTCCTATTTAAGTTAAGGATAACTGAATTATATATAATTACTTACATGAATTGATTCCATTTCCCACCTTGGAATTTTCTTATCCAATTCCTTTCTATGCATAATTATATATTTTTGGTCTGGTTGCAAATCTGGGTCATCTATTAATTCTTCCACAGTTTTGTAACCCTTATCTATAAATTTTATCGCATTGGCCCTTCTTTAATGTAAATAAAAATATAATTTTACATTAGTTATATGTCGTTATAGTTATTTGATATACAAAAGTTATTCGGTTACTTTCTAAGTTACACGTTATACCCGATTCGTGGTATCTTTATCATCATATTAAATATTTGTCTTTCAACACTATCAGGATACCCCGATTTATAAGAACATGTACCCTAAATAAACAATATATATATATATCAATTAAGTAATCTAAATAATTATCCTAATTTCTTTGTAAGTGCAATGCGTAAACTATAAAGGAATGAAATAATACCGTTCATTGAATACTATGTTTCACTCACCGTCTCCAAAATTTCATTAATCTTCGTTTCAATACTTGATCCAATAAATTCTAGTTCACGAGCTTCTTTTCCAGATTCTATTTTCTTTGGATATTCTTCAATAGATTTTATTGCGGCACGATATGCACGTTCTCTAAAAATTTCACCGACCGCCTTTTCTTTGTTTGCAAGTTCTACAAAGTAAAGAAAAATTATCGTTATTCCCTTTTTGTTGTATTAAGAAAAATAAAGTGTCATCTAAAATCATAACCTTTTAATACATCGGTGATATTTTTGTTGAGATTATTCGGATTATTCAATTTTTCAGAAGCTAATTCCTCTGACTCCTTAGCCTCAAAATCAACACTTTTATTCTTATCAAAATTAACCGCTACATTAGTTTCAAAGTTATTTGGAAATATTTCATTCTCGAATTCTATTTCGTTATCAGCTGAAATACTTTTATTATCAGCTAAAACTACAGTATCAAATGGCATTATATTATCTTCATTTTTACTTTCTCTGAATCTTGCAAAAAAATTAAAGCTCCTTATAATTTCTTTTGATGGAAAAGATATATTAGAGTGCTGTATTAATGTTCCTGTTATCGAACTATTTAAACAAGGATGTTGAAGACGTATGAATAATGGTTTTTTTGTTAATAATCGAAATGTCGATAACATTTTTTGCAGTAATAATGTTCTAAAAATTTTAATTTTCTTAACAGCGAAGACAAAATTTGGAGAAATATAAAACAGCGCGTTCGATATTCATTAAATGATACCAAAAGGAGGACATTCTGTAGGACAAATTTATGAACGTCTAAGTGACGATCATTATATGCCAATTCTAAAATTTTCAATTGTGAATAGCCCATTTTTAAATGGGCCTTTTCTTATTCAAAAATGATTTCTATATCATGTAAATTTTTTGATAATATTTATTATTATGATTTTTTATATCTAATTTATTAGAAATTTGAATATTATCTCTCAAAATAACTTACTTTATATAAATAATTCTTTTATGATATTTTTCTTTCTAAATAACAAATTTTTAATTTAAATCAATTTTTTATATGCATTATTTAAGTTTTACCTTTAATCTTTTAATAAAAGTTTATATAAATATATAAACTATTTTATATATATTTATTAATTTTACTTTTTCTTTTAATAATATATATTAATAAAATTTTTTGATGAAATTTTCTAAAATAAAAAAATTTCATATTATTTTTTATTTTTAAATAATTATAAATATTGTAAATTTTTTTTTTTAAAAATAAAATCTAAGATTAATTCATTTTGTAAAAAAAATATTAGATCCATAGTTAAAATTATTAAATTTAATGCTAAAGAATAAAGTTAAAAATAAAGTTTAAGGCTAAGATCAATAAATAAAAAAAACTATAGCAAATTTTTTAGCTGAAATTGATAAATTTAATATTAGATTATAAAGTTAGAAAAAAATAAAGACAGTTATCACTAACTAGAATCTGAAATATTAAAATTAGAGATAAAATCATAAAAATAGAATAGAAGTAAATACTAAATGTAATAAATTCTAATTTTTTCTAATAATAGTTTATCTAATTTTAATTTAGTTACTAAGCAAATTTACTTTATATTTATATAAAATTAATTATATAGAAAATATAAATATATATTTATTATATCTAATTTATTAAAAAATAAAAATATATTACTTATATTAACTATATTAGAAATGTTAAATATATTAAATATTTTAAATATTTAATTATATTAATTATTAAATATATTTAATATGTTAAATATTTATATATTATATTATATAAATTAATCATATTAGACCTTTGTAGTAAAAAAGAAAAAAACAGCTAAAAAATAAAAAATGAGTTAATGCTAAATCTGAACATATTTTGACCTAAAAATCATATTTGACTTATAAAAGTAAAATTGATTTTTTCTAATAATTTCCTTTTTATTGTAAAAATTCTATATTATTATTATCTTTTCTATAATAATATATTTATATAAAAGAATCTATTTATAATATTAGTAAATAAAATAATAATAATTTTCCTTTTTTTTTAAATCCTTTTTTTTATATAATTGCATTTTAATATAATTTAGTAATTTTTAAATTGTTTTTATCATTTTATACTATTAATTAATTTTATTTAAAAAAGATTAATATTATTTTATCAATTAATATAATCTGATTCTAATTATTATTTAAATTTAAAGATAACTTAACAATTAATTATAAATAGTAATAAATAAATACCATATAATTGTAATTAATTGATTAATTATGATATTATTAAAATTAAATTATAAATGATGATAAATAAATATTAGAAAATTGCAACCTATTATTATATTATTTTTACTTATATAGTTAAATCTTTATATAGTTATCTATTTAATTCTCTAAAAATTAGTAATTATATAAAATATGCTTATTATAGAGGTATAAATTTTTTTAATTATCTTAATTTTAATTAGAATTATAATTTATATATTATGTAACTGCAGATTATTTTATCTTTGATAATAGCTATTTCACAAAATATCAAATTACACAATTTCTTTTTTAAAGTACATGTAAAATAAATTTCTATAAAAGAAAATTTGTGTAATATTCATATAGTAACTCTGGTTAAAATTATTTCTTAACTAAAATTATAGTGATTGTGAAGAGGTAAACTTTAATAATAAAAATAATATATAGGTTAAGAATTTTATATAATAGTGATTATAATTAATTTATAATTATATAAAGGTAATTTATTATTATTTAAATCTATTTCACAAAATCAGATGATTATAAAGAAATGTATTTATATAGAATGTAATTATATAAGTCTGATTGTACCTATATTTTTATATTTTAATATGCTAATTTGTAAGTAATATAATCACTAATAAAAATAAATTTTTATATTATTTTTTTTTATATATTTTTAAATAGAAAAATGTAAAATAAAAATATTATTCCTTAAATTGTAAATATAAAATTAGTTCTAAAACATTTTGAAAACTTAAAATATTTTGATATCTAATGATTATAAAAAAATAAAATAAAATTTTTAGATTTATCATATTATGATATATCTAA
>CAJVPP010000626.1:0-28640 GCA_910592005.1 Funneliformis mosseae
ATTTTATTAATTGCTATGTATTACTGATATGTATTCATAAAATCACTAAATTTTTTCTTTCTTTTTGCTTATAACTTATCCCAAACAAAACTAATTATTAATATCAATTGATTGTAAAACTGAATCGGGAATCTAACAATGTGAATGGTACTTTTTAACTGCGAATTCTGCTACCTGACCTGTTAAACCTTTTCGGTATACATCCATATAGCGAAATACTTTTCTTGCATATCGACAAATAGTTGTAAGTGAGACAGAATTAAGAGCTAATGGAACAGTTTTTTGTAATCCTATCCATGAATAATCACAATGTGATTGACTATATTTTTTAGCTGCACCCCAAAAGTTTTCAATATAATTGAGCTCACAATGAAACTTAGGATAAAATATTATTTGATGCCCAGCTGCAGTAATGACTTCTTCTAATTGTCCCTTTTGTGCTAAAAAATCTGATTGTTAACCCATCACTTTTCGTGCTTCTTCTAACTTTAATCCCTCATTTGACTACAATTCCCTTTCAATTAAAACCTGTTTTAATCCTTTCGGTTGTCCACGCAATTTAGAAATATGATAATCTATTGGAAAGATCATGTCTTGCTGAATTCCTTCACCAAAAGATGTACTGTGCATCTTTGATTGCTTCCTACTGGGATTGAGATTCATACATTTAGCAATAAGTGCATCAGCTAAAAAAGCAGTATGATTTGATGCATTATCAAATGTAAATAAGGCTTGGCATTCTGGAAAGCGTGCTTCAAATATAGGTATAACATGTTCAACCACCTGTTTTATTAAGTCCTCAACTTTCCATCATCCATCATTATTTTTTCCTGAATATGTAATTACACAAGCTTCTTTAAGAGAATCATTTGATATTTATATATTATCTGAAAGTATAAGTCGACCACAAACATCAGTCAAAAATTCACTGACATGGATTGAACGTCCATTACCTTTTTTTCATAATGGTTATTCTCCATTTAGAATTTAAAGACTTCGACTTCCATCATAAGCTGAAAAGATACATTCATCATGTGTGACAAGGATAAGTGATTGTACATTTTTATCCAACCACATTATTTCTTCTAAATTGTCTTCAGAAAAAATGGGCATTCTATCCTCAAGCTGGTTCATTCGTTCTAAAAAGATTTTTCGATAAGCTACCACATCTTCTCTTTCATGCCCATCTATATATATTCCTTTCTTCACCTTAGTATATACATATCCAAGTTCATTTAAATAGCTTCTTGCAGTATTAAGATGAATAGTTGGTGGTAATGCAAATCCAATTTCTGGTAAAATAATCTCATTCATTTGTGCCATTAATGTTTGTGAAGTAATATCCCATTTATATTTTCGAATATATGATGTTACTTGTAGAAGGATGTCTTTATCCCAAAGAAAACTCCAAGTTTTAGCATGATGTCTTCGACGAGAATAAGGAATTTTATATGTTATTACATAATCATTTGCTCATGAACGAATGCATCTGGCATGGTATACTCCTTTTCCTGCTGCATTAGCAACAATCTCACTTGCATCCATTTTTGAATAGTTGGATTTTATAAGTTGAAGGTAAAGTTGAAT
The DNA here is from genome assembly GCA_910592005.1 of Funneliformis mosseae. Taxonomy (NCBI): domain Eukaryota; kingdom Fungi; phylum Glomeromycota; class Glomeromycetes; order Glomerales; family Glomeraceae; genus Funneliformis; species Funneliformis mosseae. The sequence goes on from CAJVPP010000626.1 coordinate 1,588, forward strand.
GCTATTTAAGCGTATTCAAACCTTACTATTAACTTTTTCTTTATTGAGATCTAATATTAGGTTATCAAGAGCAGTTTGAATATTATTATACCAATTACAATCCTCAATCTCATCGTCCAACTCTTCTATATTAGTTTCATCCTTATTATCTGATTCTTCTATATTAGTTTTATTTTCATCATCTAACTCTTCTATATTAGTCTCATCAACCAACTCCTTATTGATCTCTTCAATAGGTTTTTTGGTGTCCCAAAAGGTATGTAATGTTCGAGTTCCCTTTGCTACCTCACGCTGCTGTTGATTCTTTCTTCTTCTAGTGCGATTTGAATTTTCTATGTAACATAGTCTACGTACTTCATCAAAAGCATCTTCTTGGTAATATTTTTTCATTGCTTCATGAAGTTTTTTTACAATTTTTGTGGTATTATCATTTTCTACCAGTTCATCATTAACATAGTCGTTATGAAAAGGAATATTATTAACATCAAGGTAATCTTCAGAATCATCAAGAGCAGATACATCATCGACATTAACTTGTATATTATTTATTTTATAGGCATTTTTTGATTGTTTTTGACGTTTTGTTAGACGGAGCATATCAATTTTCTAGTTAGCAATGGTAAGTATTAAGTTTTATTATTGATTCTTTTTACAAAAAATAAAAATTTTTTTAATCACACAATACAAAGCAAAAAATAGGATAATCACAATTAGATGATTTTTCTATTGTTTAATAATGTAACAAATGGAAATAAAATCACAAGTGTATTATAAAGAAATGTATCACAATAGAAATGTATCACAATAAAAATGTATTACTAAGAAATTATTTGTTCATTTTATTTTGTATTGAATATATTAAACTTTATGATAAACTAATCGTGATATAATAGACTATGGTACTTATAATCTGTGATGTTATTACGTGTATATGTATAAACCAATAATATTGCAAGATTATTGATCACGTGATAAAAAATCGATATTTCAAATTTTGGTCACTTAAAAATGCATTTGTTAGGACTAGGCTATACGAACTGTATTATCATCAATTTTTAAACATGTATTTACATGAAATTTCAGTAACAGCCATCATTAAGAAAATTAATCAAAGTCATAAATATGATTAAATGCAAATTTGATGAAATATAAGCTTTATTATATAACGATATTTTTTCCTGTGTTAAAAATTAAATTCTGCAAGATATTATTATTATTCACATCTTGAAAATTTTCTTTTACCTTTCGTGTGAACTAAGCATAAAAATTTTGTGAAAATAATTCAATACCAATTCAACAGTGAAGGGGGAAGGTGGTTCGTCATAATCAGAATAATCATAATCATCATCATAAATCATAAGCAGACTTATTATACGTGAATTTTTTTTTTAGGTTTTGTAGTAAATTCTTAGTATTACCTATATGTTTTTTTAATGAAGAATTTTGAGAACATAAAGCTGAATTTTTGTGGTGTGATTTCTTGAGCTATTCAAGTACTCTAATACTATTATCTAAACCTTTCTGTGCAAAAAATAATCATTAGCAATGAGATATAACAATACAACCTAAAATCACAAAAACTTTACTTTAAGATTTCACAAGATCTTAAGAGTATGCATTAGTTCATGATTGCTCTCCCAACTGATTGGGAGTTGAAAAGTTCTAATAAGAAACATTTAATAAACTTTTGAAATGGATAGATCAATACCCCATATTTGTACTGATAGTTCTATTTGCAAACAGATCAGATAAATTAATTTAAGTGCTAAATTCAAAGATTTAAAACTTAATTATTAACTTACCATGCGCATAAAAAAATCAAACTCGCAAACGTCTCATAAATTTAAATTACCATGATTATATTTTGTAATTATGTTATTAAGAAGGTCATGACAGCCCCAGTATCCCTTCATGTGATTCTTCAGATAGTAAGGCATATCAAAGGTCAAATAACCTTCAGATAATTCTATCATATATAATCCAAGACCTTTTTCACCAAAGGATTCGAAAAAACTATCAACTTTCATACCAAGGAGTCTATCATTAACAGGTTTAAGATCACGTTATAATAATCGCTGATTTGTGCTGGCCTTAGAATAAACCTCTTCACTATTTTTAAATTTTAATATTATGAAAAAAGATGAAATGAAAATCAACTATAAATTTGTTATTAAAATTGAGAAATATACGGTACATATATAGCATGACCAGTTACTGCATTTGCAAGATACTGTAAAATCAGGTGAATCATGAGTAAACCTAAAATTGCCTCATTTTTATTCCTGCTATAAAAAGCTGATCCAGTGTTGAATACGTTTTTGCACTTTCAAAATAAGTTAAATTAACAAATAAAAGATGAAATAATAAATATGCACTATCTTTGCAAAAATAAAATATACTTACAACCATGTAAGAACATCTGTTACAAATATCATTTCATTATTTGTTTCATGATCAAATTTGATATTACAAAGAAATTTTTTATACTCAATTAATGTGTCCTGTTATTAATTAATAAAAAAATGTAAATAATAATTTTATTAAAAAATACAATGCTAATATGTACTTACAGTCTCTAATAGTGTATTAAACAGATTTTTCATATTGGGTGATAAATTATAATCTGGATATTCAATGGTGGCTTGTAAATAATCCTAATCATTTAGTTAAATCCATTCAGGTCTATGAACTTTTGTACCAATACGTATAATTTCTAGATATGACAAGCTGAATATATAAATGGACAAGTTAATGTGTTAGATCAAAGATAAGAGAAGTAGTAAAAAACATAAAACTTACTGTAATTTATGTAGGTCTTCAGGACCACGAATTACTTCGTTTATAGATTTGCAGGAAGGCAATATCTAAATATCACTTGGGCTGTCTTCGTTAGGATACTTTTTTAAATATTTTTTAATGGGTTTCTACTTCTCCAATTCTTCCAATTCTATGTTTAGATCTACCTCATAGTTGCTATAATCTAACTCATCATCCTCACAACTATCCATGTTTTTTTCATTTTCAGTATATTTTCTGCTGGTGATTTTGACCTGTTCACATAACAAGTAGAAAATTAATTCACTTCTCATCATAGGGTTGCATTCTATATATATTTCAGCTGAGCCAACCGATTTAATGTCTTGTAGATACAATAAACAGTCATTAAAAAATGCTACATAAATTCAAAGTGACATACAACTTTACCATTATACTGACCTTTTTTGAGAGAGATAAGGGTAGATTTATTTTTGTTTTTATCGAATGGGTTAAAAATCATCATCAGACTAAATATATGAAAGAGTTAAAACTACCTTAATAAGACAGCCAATATTTTGTAGATTTTCGCAACTTATAGAAAAATGCATTTTTATATCTTTTCCTGTTTTCTTTTAGAATTATCAACCATTTCTGAATTAATCAGAGAATTTATAGTACTCTTGGTAATTGTTAGGTTGTATAGATTAACTGAGGGTTTACTAGCTGATTCACTTTTCTTAGATTCTAACCAATTTCTGAATTCTTTATGATCAGTCTGATCAATCTAGAATAAATATTTAGAAAATTTAATAATAAATATTCTTGACTAGTGACTTAAAAAATTTTCCGTTTGATTTTCATTCTATCAAGTCACCCTGCAAGCTTAACATCAGTAAGCCCGCAGTTCACCTAATGCAAGTATTGGGTTACCCCTCAGGTTTGAACATCAGACAAGCTCACAGTTTGTCTATACTTCAACACTTACTTTATAGCTCGACCCGCAGTCTTGAATGATAGAGAGCCTACAGATCCTTACCACGCCACTTATTTCTTTGCATTTCTAAAAAAAAGCTCTTATACTTACCTTATGCCTATCTAGAAACAGTCATGCCTTATCATAACTTAGGCCTTTCAATATTTTGAGACTATTAACTATGGTCTATAGAAATAGAAGATAAATCTCTATTTTTCGATAGAATATTTTCTCTTCGTATTCCTCTAAAAACTCGAGAATATCCCATTTCGTAGTTTTCAATCGAAATATTTGTGTACTCTGTTAATTATGCTTATTTGTAGACTATAAAAAAATACGTCAAGAAAGCGTGTGATTTTTGTGATGAGATTTTTGATTAAATGTTACAATCAGTTTTCTAAATAAGAATTTTTAACCAATTATATTGCAAAATAAAGAGACTATTATAAAGTCACGAGACAACTATTAAATAAGTGCTCATGATAATCACTAAATTTTTTTATAATTACTAGATTAGTTTGGTGAATATTGCGGAATAATATCTTTGCTATCACGTGGCTACGATTGCAAACTTGAATTTATTACTTGAAGAGTTACAGCTAAGATAATATTCTAACTTATTTTGAGATAATAACTTTGCTAATTTAGGATCATATGGAAGCTGATTCCCATTTCTACAGTATCATGAGCCATGTAATCTATAATTCCCATATTTTTCATCACAAATAGGGATGACGCTAAGTAGATACATTATAATTATCAATCTCTCTGAAACTATTTCAGAATTTCAAGTATGAGAAGTGCTCTAAGACAGATTTGATAATTAATTCTGGATCCAGTCTGGCTTCGAAAGTGATGGGCTTAAAATCAGAGGCTTGAGGTTTTTCTGATATACTTATTCACAGCTTCTGATAATTGTCATAATTCATTTTCAGTTTCTTTTTTATATCTTTTGTATAATTTGAAACGAATCTTATCTGTCAAAATACTTAGTAACCCAGTTAATTTGGCATGTCAATCTAGATAATTAGCGGTTAGTATTTTAACAGACTCAGTCATTTTCTTTTTTATATGATTGCAGACAATTCAAATCCCTTTTTCTCATATAGACTATTCATATGAAAAAAAAGATTAAATTTTCCAGACTATTATAAAGAGATGAGATTATACAACTATCTCAATTTCACACTATTCACATTTAATAAAGTAAAATTCTGCTTTATACCTACCTTCTATTTCTTTATCATCATGACCTAATTTGCATAATGGGCAGATATAGTTTCCGCATGATGTCTCATCATTAATCCCATAATAATCAAAATTTTCACTACTATATTCTCTATATAGATTAGGATATTGATCTAATATCTTATTGCGAAAATAGGAATAATCATAAGCTAGCTTAAATTGGGATGCAAATAATACACTTGCTTGAAACATGTCTGATGAAATCATTTCTGGTGAAGCATTTGGCTAAGAGAATGCTAGTATTCCAGCTAGTATAGTTTGAGATGCATTTACAATTTTTTCGCTAATTATACGACTCATGCTTAGCAGTATGATTGGAGTAGTTGTATCACTAGTAATCATTTCTAAAGTCATATGACTCTGATTATAAACATTGTTTACGGTTTTATTGGTGATAGTTAAGTTCACTCAATCTATAATATATTGAATTTGAAGATTAGTGAGTTTGGAAATATTATCAGTACTATAGATAACCCGATTAATTATATATCATCCTATACCTTTAATCTTTTTTAGAGTTATAGAATCATAATCATATCTAAATAGCTTATTGATCTTCCTTACTTTGCTTGTTATCTTATGTAAATATTCATCAAAAACATCTGAAAGGTATAATTTCATTTTATTATAAATCTGAAACCTTGCTATCTTATTCTTAAAATTTTTATCTTCAGATCTGAACTTTATGATCTTATTTTTGAATCTTTCAGAGTAGCGACCCTAAGATGAAATCTCTTTCTGCTTAGCTTTAATTGAATTTTCCTTACTATACTCGCTTGATGAAATAAATATGCAATCTCTTCTATAACAGGTAAAGAATTAGAATGCTCTCTATCAATAAATTCAGTATTAATAAATTCCTCTAGAAATCATCTACCAGAAATCCTTGTAATAAGTCTCATAAAATTTCAGTTACTAAGCCTGAATCTGATTCTTTCTGAAAAACATACTCATTAAGTCTTTCAGGCATTTTTTGCACAGAGTCTTTCAATGAAATCTTTTCTTGATCGTGAATAATGTTCATAGTTTTGTGTTACTTTTGTTTTCATTATGATTTCTTAGAGAAGTTTCTGTAACACATGATAAGTTAGAAGAGACAGTTGACTCACGTTAAATTTTTTTTCTCTCTTTTACATTACCTTATCTCATCACTAACCCTTTCTTATGTAACTCATCAAAGAAATCATCTGTTTCTTTATCCTCTAATGACTTAGTTTCTGTGCGAATAGGTTTGTATACATTAGAATTAAATGTACTATTAGATGTATTTAATGGGTTTGCCATCTTTCTAGTTTATCCAGATGAACAACATTATTAGAGTTTTCGTTAGAGCTGGTATTGGCTGATAATTGTTTGATTTTCTTGATATTATTAACATGTAATTCTTGCGAACTATGACTGTTAGACGGGGTGTTCAAGCAGTCTATTCTTTTTAATTGAGTAATAATCTTTCAACAGTTTATAAGCTTTAACTCAGATAATTTATCAAAGTATTTATATTATTACAACAAGTTATGATTCAACAGATTATCAGTAGTATGTATTTATAAATACAGTCAACTCTTGTTATAGCGAACTCTTGATATAACGAATTTTTTGAACAAATATAATAAAAATACTTTTGTTATAGTGAATTGGCTAATTAAATCTCTTAAAATCTTCACTATAACCTTATAGCAAAGTTGAAGTCTAGAATATAGAGTTCATTATAACAAGAGTTGACTGTATTGTGTTTATTCATGAGTAAAATAATAATAAAGATGAAGAAAAAGAAGAAAAGTAAAAGAAAATAAAGACGAAAAATAAGAAAGAGAAAAAAATAAAATACTAAAATTAAAAGGTGATGCGGTAGGCCAGTTACCTCTAAAACTACTAAAACTATATTATCAAGTTCCTATCGGTCTCTCTCTTTTACATAAACTAAAAAACTACCTATTTATATAAAATAAATTACATAGAGAAATATAACTAACATGTCTAATATATCAACTATGTCTAATATGTCAACTATATCTAATATATCAACCATGTTAACTATGTCTAATATGTTAGTTATGTTACATATGTCACATATGTCTGACATGTCGTATATGTCAGTTATGTCAAATCAGTCAATTTTCTGCACTATATAAGTTGTATTACATTCATCCGTTCACAATATCATTATCCATTTTGGTAATAAGGTTGATCTTTTCTTTATCTCTCTGCTCTAGTCTCGTGAATCTAGCTTCATATTCTTTCAAAGTACACCTTAACTTTGCATTCTCAGCCTTGATCTCTGCATTCTCATCCATAACCTTGATATATTTGGCCTTAACCTCAACATTCTCAGCCTTAAGCTTAATGATGCATTGTCTCAATGAATCAAGTTCAGATGACATGATAATATTTTAATACTCTATAATACTAGTATTCAAAATCAAAAAATAAGTAGGTCATTTTGGCTGATCATGAATATTGTTCACAGTTTTGCTAAGAAATTTTTTACTATTACATGCAAAATTAAATACAAATGTTTAGAAAGTAGTCCAGAATACATATTATTTTTTGATAATTTTTTTGATCCTAGCCCTCTTACTAGCTAGAGAACTATCTACACTAATACGGTCCTTTAGCTATCGCTTATAAGAAAGATACCATCCAGAATATATATGATAAAGTGCTATTCTGTGTCTATGATCACAATACTATAAATGTAGTCAAAATAGTCATTCCCAAATACTTGATCTGCAGTCTATTTCTTTTTATTTATTTGAAATACACTTTTGAGTTGTGCTAAATTCTAAGAGATATAATACATCACTTTTTTAGTCTTCTTATTTTGAAACCAATAGACTGATAAGATAAATAGACTTATTTAAGCATATCTAATCTTAATATTGCGAGGTTTTCTTTCAATAATACAGAGGAGCTCTTTTAAATTTTTAATTGTGTAGTCTACTCAACCTGTCACGTTCTCATTGGAAATATCCTTTTAAAATACTATAAATATATCTTAGAAGGTAAGTTTTTAGCTATAGTGATTGATACATAGAAAATTGATGAAATAAATTCACAGCATGTTGCCTTATTAGTGTTAGTCATAGTTTTCGTATTAGATAATTTAAAACTATATCGTCTATGCAATAACAAAAAGCTTTATCATCATTATTAATTTCCTCGAAAACTATAAAGGGAAAAATAAGTTATATTTACAATAATCAATTTCAGAGTAAAGTAAAATTAAGAGTAATCATGTATTAGGAGTAAATTGTTTTATACTCGTTATATTTTCCCCATTGATCTTATTTTTACGTAACATCTCTTTCAAGTTGTCAAGAGTTTTAAGAAAAAAATAGTTTCATAATTTCTGGTTAAGGCTTTCAATAAATTCTACAAGAACAGTTGTAGGCCCTCCTTTCATACCATATCACTCAAGTTTTTCTTCAGTTAATTTAAGAAAGGAATGACAAGAAATTTTCTCTTTATAAAGAATTTTAATATCATTTTTATCGAATTTTAAGTCTTTTCTTTTCAGATAATTGATGAGCTTTTCCATATTAAATTCCTTAACCACATCTGACATTGTTCAAGAAGAAATTTCTTCCATTATTGAGACGGGTAAAGTAGGTGAAGAAGCTTGTGAAGACATAGTTTTTATATATGTGAGTTTATGCTTATGAAAAATATGTATTTGACTGCAGTTACAGGTAAAGTTAGTTTATGGATATAAAAGTATTTTTTGTTTCTAAAGTAAAGCGTTTGGGTAGAAATGATAGATTTTTTTTGTATCAATTCATAATACATTATTTACCTAATATATATATGCAATTAAGATGTAATATGGGATTATCAGGTAATTATATTACATCATTATATGTGACATTTTTTAAGATTTACGATAAGAACATAATATATGCTTTATTTAAAAAATTGCTTATAATATATAAAAATTGGCCGTTAAGGCACTTTATATAACTATATCGCTATTACATTTCACTACTAGGATGTTTTAATATCTAAATAAATTATAATATAAATATTTTTTTCAGAAAGTTGCTTGGGAAAATGATCAAGAATATTGAGCATTGGAATCAGCGCTTGTCCTTCATCTTATCTCTCACTATTCATGCTTATTATCACTCCTTCAGTATTAACTAATGCTAGTATTTTATCTGAATTTAAAGAAATTACATAGACTACAAATTCAGTAATTGAAATATTATCAAATCAGGAAGTATGTTCTTTTTAATTTGTGATCTAAGAGAATGAACAGATTCTTTATTATTAATTTTAATTGTAATAACATGTTGTTGTGTAATTCTCCCAACTAAATTGCTAGAAATAATAAGACAATTAAGTCTGATTTCTAGCATTTTGCTTTTCCTAAATGTAAATATTTATAGTAAATAAAGTTTTGTTTGTACAGATGTAATAATCCTTTGAAACATTTTTTTTAAAATATATAATAAAATATATTACTTTAAAATTTTGTGAGAAAGTTGGCTAAACTTCCACATACTTTTACATGTTTTATATTTGGCTAAGAAAAAGTTAAGAAGATACAAGACACAATTAGTATTGTAGTCTGATATTAAGAGCTTCATAAAAGCATATGCAAATGAAATCTTCATACCTTTCACATGTGGATCTACCAGAAAGACATATATTTAGCTTTATACCTAGCGATTTCAGAATTATAAGTTCCTCAGCCTTTCATAACATATGCTTTTACTGGCATTATTTATTTATAGGGAAGGTTCTGTGTTACATATAGACCTCTTTTTACATTTTCTCACATTTGTTGAAGAAAAAATAGATGTATTGGTTAGCATGTATATTTTCATTTCGTTATATGTAAAAATTAATATATCACATAAGATCTAACTGATGATCTACTTATTTTTTGTCATACAATCTGTAGCTCAACAAAAAAATCTTTCAGACTGGAAAAATCAGTAATAGCTTAGATTTGACTATCAGATAATGTTAAAATATAGTTTACTTTTTCAAATGGAATTGTAAAATTATTATCTATGATTAGTAATGAATTATACATATTAAAATTTGCATCATTTTCTCACAACTATGGCATTTCCAAGGTTAAATCAGAAAAATAATCAGACCAATCTGGTCTAACAACTATAAATTTACTAGATATGCTTTTTTGCTTCTCACCATTATTAAAGTCGATATGCAGATTAACCTATTCTAATATGGAATAGGATGCATCTGAAGTTTTAATGCTATTATTTCATCATGATATGCAATTTCTAATTCACCAATATATTTTTGGCTAATGCAAATTTACATTAGCATATATATCAATTGATGCCTGGATGAGATTATTTTCTTCAACTACATAATTTACGAATACTATTTTATTATAGTATATATAATATTCAAATATAAAATTAAACCCCCTATTCAACGCTCAGTAAAATAATCAAGTGATCATGTAAAGCGCCTGATTTTTTGAATCCCTTTAGCTTGGCCCACTTTAAACCACTAACCATTTAACCTTTTTTGATCGTGTTTTCCTTCGTTGCTTATGAGGGATAGCCTCATTTTCTCTTATTATAATTGTTTTGACTGAATCAGATTCTTCAAAAGACTCAAACAAATAGGAGAAATCCTTATGTACAGCACCTTTCAGCCTTTTTTTAACAATTATTAAGAGAACTATTTCATATATTAAATTAACTATAGTCTTCATATCTGCACATTCGTCTAGATTTTCTATTTCAGCTTCCAATGAATTAACTCTCCTTTTAAGCTTTATATATTCGAAATAATAATTTTCTGATTGTTTCTCGAGCCCCAAATCTGTCTAGAGAGTACTTTATATGCTTCTGCATTTTGCTCATCTAGCCCTAATAACTTGACTATATTTTCTGTACATCTGATAACTTTCTGCTCACTATGTATACTATTGAGTGAATGATTTTGATCAGCTACTATTTTTGTGATATTTTATATATGCTAGATCTTAGACAAACAAAAAAATAAAATTTAATAAATATTGTCTAATCTATTTATATGATTAGTTTTTATCAAAGATGCAGAATGGTTCTGCCTGATTATATCATTGTTCTCTTCTTTTGAAATTAACTATAGTATATCTATCAGATGGAGAAGTATGAGTGTTGGGAGAATGCCTTAATACTTGACTGGTAATATTTTTAGCCTTTGATAAATTCTTCATATTATGCATTACAACAGCAAATACTGATTTTAATTTGCACAAAGAGCTAAGAAGTAGTGGCTTATAAGATTTAGGAATAAATTTATTTTTTTTTTAGAAATAAACTTAAGTATATAGATTCAGGCTTTTCAGGATCCCTCAACTGTTTAGAAGAAATTGTATCCTAAATTTATGTAAGTAATTGTCTTACCCATTTCTTATTTTTTCCAGTGATCTAAACACTCGAGAAATATTTTATTAATCTCAGTTTTTTGTGTATTCAGTTACACTTCCATTAGATATGTACAAGTTTTTAATTTTAGCAGGATAGATATAGAGTATGATCATTATATCAGCTAAGACCTGCTTATCAGATGTATTAGAAACATCATACGAATTCAATCTTTTCTTAACTGATTCTAATAAAAAGTAGTTCAGAAAATCAAGTCCCTTATTTTTATGTTAGTCACTATGCTTCTTTTGAATTTTGTTAGATAAACGGATTATCTCTGGATTAAATATAACATTAATTATTATCTTTAAGACTTTAAGCTTCTCTAATTTACTTCAGAGCCTAGAGAAATTAGATGTATTAGCAACTGAATTAGGGGCTGTCTTGGATATGACATTTGCTATAGCTTTTACATCTCTTTCACCAAGATTGTTTTGCATAAAGTTTCTCTAATAGTTTCTTCTTCTGGAATAATGTTAGATACTTAGCAGGCACTTTTAGTAATGCATATATTCACTTCAGCTTCATCTCCTCTTTTCTTGAGAGTTACTTGACTTTTATTTTGCTTAACTCTCTCATGAGGAATTAATGCAAATGCTTATTCTTTGCTATACTTATATTCTTTTTGAAAGTGATTATGAGCCTAATGTCTTTTTTCTTTATCTACTTTTGGCACACCAGTTATTAAAAGCTTAAGTATTTCTAATACATACTGGCTAAGCTCTTCAAGACTCATCTCATTGGTGAGTTTGTGATTTGTAACGAACTTGGTTGTAATAGCAGACATGAAGTGATATGTAGAATATATAGTGGTAGTTAGATCAATCTATGGTATTCAGATTATATTAAGTGAGATAAAGTTCAATTTGAAAAAAAATATCCCACCTGACCGATGGTGATTTGCATGAGTATTTCTTCAATTATATCTCAGAGATATGTGACACATTTTTGAATACTTATAATAAAATAAAAGTAAAGTTTTGAGATTATTAGTATCAAAATTGCCTAGTATGAATTGTCTAATCTGCTAATATATCAAGAAAGATGATTCAATTTATAGGAAAGGGTGCTGACATGCTTTAGGATATGCTAGATATTATAAAGTCCATTTTAAAACAATATGTCCTATCTATAATGAGCTAACCTATTTTGATACTGGAATCTATAGTATATATAGTGGAATTTATGACTGTGCTTGACGTAAAAGTAAAAAACTAAAACAAAATCTGATGTGATCAAAACACTTAGCTGAATAATAATCTGACCAAAGTATTATTTTTCCTATTCTATAGAGTCAAAGAGTTTCTGAATATTATTATCTGTTTTTGACCTATATTATGGAAGCTCTAGTATGCCTTTATCACTAAAATTAAGACTATCATATGGTTGCTGATTAATTTGATATGAATGTTCCTAAACCTGTTTTTCTTTAAGTCCTATTTTTTTCCTATTTATCTTTATAATATAGCAACACAAATTTCAGTAATTGTATTAATTGTCTTTATAGCTGAATTAAGATCTGATGTTACCTTAGCACAAGACTTGAATCTGAAGAGTAATAGGGATTGATCTAAGATTTCTATAAACCTCTTATAGGATTGTGTAAATATTTCTGATACTATATTACTGGAAAGAATATGCTTATTATTTATGCCAGTAAAGTCTAGTATTTGAAAAAGTTTTCTTATAACTTTTCAATGGTTAACTGAATATGATTTGTGCAAGTCCTTTGCTATTAATTTCTTAAAATTATATCTAGCTTTATAATGGGTATCTTCCTATTGTGCAATATTTTTGGTCTCTAACCCTTTTATTGCACTTTCTTTATTATAGCCTTACTTTTGAAAGTAGGATAACTGCAAGAAATATTTCTGAGATTCAGGCAGACTGAAATAGTTTACAAACTTTTTATTACAAAGATTATTCTAAATTTTATCGTCCATATCATTAACATAAATATTTTACATATAGAAACATTTAAATGTTATAGTATCTGGAATAGAACGCTCTTGGTCAAATTTAAGATTTTCAGCTTCTTCAGGATCAAAATTCCAGGAAGTAGCAACTGTATTAAAATCCATTTCTTTGATAACTAATGCTTCAACCCTAATCTTATTGTGGACTTTTTTATGATTCTCTATAATTTCTCAGCTCTTATCCATTTTTATAAGTTAGAGAAAAGCACCTGTACTGACTATAAGACTATAAAGCTTTTCAATAAAATATCTTGTAGAAAGATATTTTTGATGCTCAATTTCAATAAAAGTTATTATAGCTGAAAACTCATCAACTTTATGAGAAATAATATTATTATTCCATTCACGATATTCCTTTATTGCTGTAGGTAAATTATTAGGCTAAGCACTTGCAAATTCTGCTCAAATATTTTCATAACCTGGTGGACGAAAAAGCTCATTAGAATTTTTCTGATAAAATAGAGAAACAATATAACGAGAACAGTTACAAATTTGATAAAGCATTTGTGCAAAAATTTCAACATGAACTGGAGTAGTGATATTTATAATAGCTATAATTATATCGAAGTAACCTATAATCTTGAATGATATTCCTACCTCCACTGTATTTATATAAGCTATACAATCAAATTCACCTCAAGTGACATTAATATCAGAAAAGTCTCTTTAACGTTATTTTTCATCCATATCTCTATAATGCCTAAAAGATCATATCCTATTCGCATAACTTCAGCTCTGCTATTCAGATCATAAATAAATTTAACTGTCTCGCCTATACGAGGCTAATACTTATTATCAATTACGTAAATAGTTTCACTGCGATAAGTCTGGAGAAAGGATAGTGACGATGTATTTGCAAAGGCATCCATGGCTAAATTATGTCTCATAGATCTTAAAACATCACACATTGCATTCTCAGATTCTTGTGCATTTGTACTGCTAGACATTTGATGTATGATAGCATTAGCTTTATTGAGAATAGCTATAAATAAACGGGCTGTAAACTTGATATGGAAAAGACTCTCAACTTGTACTATGATAATATCCCATTTGTTTATAGATAAATCTCTTAATGTATTTTGGTAATTGCAAATTCAGAAACTTAATGCTTTTAAATCATTAAGTTTCGCTTTTGATTCATTGCTAAAAAACTTTTGGTAAGAGATCCAGATAAAATATGGCAAAGAAGAAATATCATGTACTTTATCTTTCAATGCCATAATAATCTCCCTTAACGCAGTGATTTTTTATATTCTCAGAGGAGAATGAATAAACGTTATCATTTTCTCAGTACTCAAGAAATCAGGATATACTTCTGGAAAATCCCTTAATTTTTCTACATTAATAATTGTCTCTGATAATTTTATAAGAGAATGTGAATTTGATATAGCATTGCTTATTCTTTTAACTATTTCGCTTAGGTTTTGCAGAAAATTTAGTTGCTTTCCTGAATGTTAATCCTTTATAATCTGATTTATATTGCTTTTACCGATAACATCTAAGCATAAGGCTCTCACTTCTAAAAAAAAGCCATATAACTAGTCTTTTTGTGTTTGATATCGCAAATAGGGCATGCTTCTAATGACCAATCTTAAAAGTTGACAAATCCCTTTCTAATGTTATTAACCTTAAGCCATCTATATTTTGCGATAACTAAACTAGCTTTTACGTTTAAGGCAGTTTTATCTTCGATAGGTTAGAATTCCTCTTTTTCTGACTTTTCAGAAGAAAAGGTTCAGGGTCAGATTTCAGAATAATTGGATTTAGGCTGAATTAAATAATTTTCTAGCTCATAATATCCTTCTTTGATGAAAGAAATCGCAGGTCTTTTAACTCTATCTTCCTTTGCTGATCCAAAAAGATGAAAACTGAAATAAGATTTATAGAATCCAATATCAATAACTCTGAATATGGCTTTCTAACCCTATCAGTGACTTTTTTTACAAAACCCTTAAGGTCTTTGTAATTAATAAAATAAGCATAAGAATATACAATATGCTAACTGCATTTATTAGTATTAGACGAACTAGTTAAAGCAAAAGCATTTAAAATTATAAAATGATTTAAATCAGAATATATGATATTAGCATAAGCAATTAAGATTTTAGATAATAAATCTTTATGAGAAATTTTATATCTATCTAAGAAAGGGAATTTAGGATTTATAGAATTAGGTTTTTGCCTCGTGTCAATATCTAGAACTAAGCAAAGAGGCAAATTTCCATCAATGCACTCATGGGTATTAGGTAATCCATAAACTTTAGATAGATGATTGACTACTGTAAAATCCTTTTCTAATACTCAGACTATATATTTATCAAAAATCTCTTTAGAATGATAAGTATCTAAAAAAGCAACATTATCTTTACTATTAGATAAATATTGAAAATATGTATGATCATTATAGTCAGACTCAAAATCAAGATCTGCTAACTCTGAAAAGAGTCTAATTGCTTCGTTTATTATTTTAAGGTAAAGCCTAAAATTTTTTTACGTAAGTAGTATGGTGTATATGCAAGAAAGCAGTATAAAATTACATAGAAACTTGTAAATCTTCAAAATAAAAATTTTGAGCAAATACACTTGCTAGCAAAATACTGGGTCAGTAGTAGTATCCAAAAGTAATCAATGCAATAATAACCTAAAGTAATCATATATAGGGATATCCAAAAATAGCAACTATACGAAAAAGAATTCTATGAAGACAAAAGTAAAAACTAGGATATAAATTTGATAACACACTCAAGTAGAATTATATATAGGAAAGAAAAGAGAAATTTCACTTGAGTGGCCTACTACCAATAGGCAGAAAGAAGGTCAGAAAAGCAGAAAGGTTTAGAAAAATATGAGAAAAAGAGCATGAAAATAGTATGGCCAGACCTAATTCAGCACTTCATGGCAATCAAAAGGGTTATAAAAAGCAGGATTGCGTAGTTGGATCACTAATTTAGCACTTTATGCCTTATCCTTAGCAATTAAAATGATCATGAACAGGATTGCAAGAATAGTACAACATTAGAATTTTGTGTCTCACCAGTAATCAAAAAGTAAATAAATAAATTGTAACACATCTTCAGCAAATAGATGGATTGCAAATTCAGCACTTTGTGTCTCATCTGACAATCAAGAAATTAGCAATCAAGAAGGAAAATATATAGGCTGATTAATATAGTGCAAATTACACTTCTGATTTTCTAACCAACTGATCACTAAATCAGGCCCTCAAAAGTTAGTCAAAGTTACTTAAAAGTGATAAAAAAGTGCCTAAAACTGGCGAGAAACTGAACACGTAATCATGATGCAGTAAGGTACAGTAATTTTGTTAATTTTGACCAGCACTATTTCATAATTTTGGCCAGAACTTTGGGCATAAGAACTTAGCATCTAAACTAGCATATAAGAGATTTAAAACTGGCAAATTAATAGAACTGTACTAGCATCTTGCAAGTTTCTCATCAGTTTTATGACAGTTTCAGGTCACTACTATGACACTATCATAGCGTCAAGTTGGATTCTCAAATTACGTGTCCTAAAGATCAGCTAAAATTATGATATAATATCAGCTAAATTAAACATAAATTTACTGTATTACCTGACGTAATTTTTTACCACAATTTAACATTTAAATAGACAATCAAGCAGGCGCAAAGGGTAAGCACTTCAATATAGAATCCAGCATCCAATTAAATGCAGGAGGTCATTATTCTTAACATAAAATCAGATATCCAAACAGTTACAGAGGACCAACAACTTTATTATAAAATTTAGCATGTAAATGGCTCAGAAACAAGAAGAAAAGCGTGATATTTAAATTATATAATGGTAGTTAGATTAAATGGTGAGTGGTAGTTAGATTATATAGTGGTAAATTTAAAAGGATAGCTAGAGTATAAAAAAGATACCTGATACGTAAAAATAAATAGATTATATAATGGTAATTAGATTATATTATTTAGATTATATGGTGATAATTAGATTATATTATTTAGATCATATGGTAGTACTCAGATTATATGGTGGTATTTAGATCATATAATAGTACTCAGATTATATAGTGGTATTTAGATCATATAGTGGTACTCAGATTATATAGTAGTAATATAATCTAAGGCAAGTGGGATACTACCATATAATATAATTATATTATATGGTGGTATTCTACTGATATTACTGTTAATATATTATTAGAGTATTAACCTATATACTATTTTTTAATACTTTTTTTTATAAGAATTAAACATATTAAAAAAAGCAGAAATACTTATATAATTAATATAACTAATTACAATCAATTATAATTTATTATTTAAATAAAATTGTAACTTATAAAATTTAATTGTAATATTATCTTTAATTTTGATATAATATTATTATTTTATAGATTTTTTTAATAAAGTTTTAATATTATTTTACTAAATTTTATCTTTTAATATTTAAATAATTTATAAAATCTTAAGTTTTATCTATTAATCTTAGATATATTTTTATAATTATATAATTATTATATAATTATAAAAATTCCTATAATAATAATTATTTTTTAATTAAAATTTACAATAATTTTATATTATATATATTAGATTTATATAATAAATTAGTTAAATTCTTATCATTTAAATTAGTATTTCAATAATATTTTATAAATTAAGTTATTATTTTTAATATAATATTAATACTTTTGAAAAGTTAAAATTATTTATATTTTATAATATTGATTTTTTAATAAAAAGCTTATTTAATTTTAAATTTATTATTTTTTATATATAATATTAAAATAATTTTTATAATAAAATTAATAAAAATAATTTATTTATTGCATGTGTGATATTATTGCCTTTCTTTTGTCATCTGTATTACATTTTTTTATTTTTTTATTTTTCATATATATTCTGAAAACAGAAATTTTTATATGTGAAACCCTATTTATTATCTTAGTTAGTGTTATATGATTTAAAGGTTAAAGTAAACTAAGGTTAAAAGATATATATAAAGGTGATATATAAGAAGTATTACCTTTCCTGCAATGTATAAATTTACTCAATTAATAAAAAAAAAGGTTATTTTATAAGTTTATTATATTTATTATTAAATTTTAAATGAATTTTTTTTATTAATTTATAATAAAAATTATTATTTTTAAAATTTAAAATTATTTTAAGTTTTATAACTAAATTTTACTTTGATTATTTTCTTTTTTTTTTAGTAACAAAATTAATTTTAAGTTTTAAATATCTTTATTAATAATTTTTTTTAAGAAAAATAGCTAATATATAAAATATTTTTTTTAATTTGATTTAGTTTAATTTAATTTTGATTTAATATTTAATTAATTTAATTATTTAATTAATTATTTAATTTGAATAATTTAATTGAATTAATAATTTAATTGAATTAATTAATTAATTTAATTAATTTTTATTATAAATTTTACAAATAAAATTACTAAATAAATTATTTATTTTTTTGAATATCTTTAAAAATTAGATTAATAATTTAAATTAAAAAACAAATTAAATAAAAATAATTCTGTATAATATCAAATAGGTTATTACTTTTGTATCATTAAAAATTTATAAAGAAAATTATAATTTATGAAAATAGAATTAAATAGTACCTTTTTTTTTTTTTTTTACATTTAATTATAAATAATATTATACTGTATATTAATAGAGTATAATAAATTTGAGATTATAATAGTATAAGTACTTTTGATTATGAAATTTTTATGATTAAAATTATAAGTATATATTAAAACAGGGAATAGTTAAAATTCTGTTATAGAATTATCCAAATTTAATTAATATAATTGAAATATATTTTACTAGGCTTGTATTTTTCAATTGAATCATTAGTTGTAAAAGTTGATTTTATCGGATTGAGAAATTCTTCAAGGTGATGATCATTTATAATGTTATAACTTATGATAGGTACACATTACATAATCTTATGAACACAATCTTTATCAAGCTTAATTTTAATTTGTTTACTTCAAATGATTAATTTACTAGCAATTAAATGAAATGAATCGTTCCCTTTTCGCTTTTACTCAAGAAGAGAAAAAAAAAGATTTACGCGTTATACAATCACAAATAATATTATTCTGAATAAATTAATAGGCAAATTGACTGCGATAAAAAAAACCAATCAAAAAAAAAGTAAAAAAAAAACTAGGTGTGAAACCGCAAAGCCGTTCGCCGTAGTCCGTTGCAAAAATTTTATTTTTCGTACTTACACATATATATTTTTATATATTTTTCTCTTATATCGTGATCTGATCCGAATAAGTTAAAAGTTCTTTGAATGCTCACTCGGATCAATCTCGGATCTCAAAACATTTTTCTGAATTAATACGGTTAGAGTTCAATTAAAATCCCTTGATATCATTGATTCTTACCTAATTACACATTTATTATTTGAATCTCCAAATCGAATTACACAACTCAACTTATTGTTTCAAGTTTTTTTTATCTCCCTTTGTTTAAGATAACCAAACCAAGAGCGAGATCGGTTGAACCAAGAACAAATTCCATTTTGAACATGAAATGTATGCGAATAAACATAATACGGGAAACCCGATATTGTTGATCAAATCGATTTATTGGTTCAACAAGTAAACTTTAAATTACAATAAATTGATTTGTTATGTTTCCCGTAGATATTGTCTAAAAAAAAATAATTTTTTTTTTTTTGAAAGAAAATCTTTTTTAGGTACTAATTATGATACGATGAAAAGTTTGGTCTTTTGATGTATTTTATGCATTATTTGGCATCTATGAAATAAGGTTTCATGCGTCACCAAATTATTAAGCGTGTAAATCATAACAATACCTTTACAATTTTTTAATGTGTTATACCATTATTGTTACTTGAAACAACAAAGACAAAAAAAGACAAATTGGCTTCAAAAAAAAAAAAAAAAAAATGCAAACGAGTAATTATTTTTAGGGCTCAGCCAACTCCACTTTTTCTAAAAATTATCCAAAACTGAATGGTTTGATTGGATTAGCAACACGATTCTAACGTAAATCAACACATTTGTAATCACTATGAAGAAAATATCAAATTACCTAAAAAAGATTTCTTACTTCGAAAATCAGAGAACGTTTATAGGTCGTTCTTTGTTTTATTATGTAACCAAATTTTATATAAATAATCCAATAATTCAATTTAAGGGGGGGAACGATTATAAACAATCGTAGATTTTCGTGAAATTCTAGGAGTTTTTCGTCATCGCGCAAGCAACACTCTCCCTCCTTAAAACATGTTTTACTATGTGAGGAGAGCATTAACCAAATCAATTTGGAATGGGTCGACTCAATATAAATTATTTATTATTATGATTCAAAATAAGAAATAAGGATCATAATACTAGACAAGGTAAGTCAATATTTGAATGAATGAAGTTATAAAATAAAATTTCATTTTATTTTATTTTCAATCCAATGACAAAAAAAAAATTGCAAAAAGAAATAAATGCTGGATTCAATTGGAAAAATCGAAAAAAAAAAAAAACATTACGGCAAATCATGTATGCACGAGCTTTCCTTATTTTCCATATATAAGAATATCATTATATGATTTATATTATGTAAAGACATTTTTTGTCAATTTTCTCTTGGAGTACAGAGTACAAGTAATAATACGTCTTACGCAACCTTAAGGGATGTGATTTCGAATACCTTACATGTGAATCCAGAATCATTCTAACTTTTAAAATTTCTGTGTAATTATTTAATTCGTTTTTTTTTTTTTTGCTGCATCTTTTTTTTTTTTTTTTTTAATAATAAAGTACAAAATTTCAAAAATAACCAACTGCCATTTCCAACAGTTTTAATTGTTATTAATTAAATTAATTTCTGCATACATTCATAAATTATTTGGTAAAGGATTCGGATAAACTGGGACTGGTGAAACAAATAATAATATTCGACTATTTCTCAAAAGGAATATTTGATGAGAGATGTAACGATTTACATGTTTAAAGATCCTACCCTCGTAAGAGTAAAATAGGTACATGTGCTTGAACTTAATAAGTTTGTATTGGGGGTAAAAAAAGATTTCGAAATTCCCTTTATCCTTGAATTCTTTTTTTCTTTTTCTTCTTTTTATTTTTCAAATATTTGACCTCGTATCACCATTCATTCCAAAATTTACCAAAACAATATCAATGATTTATGGATTTTATTTCCTGATTTGAAACTTTTTCATTTTAATACACGTCTATTTTGATTATTTTCGGAAAACGCATGGTTCATTAAATACATGATCCTCATCTTAGATTTGCTCAAAGGTTAATCAGTTGATCATTGATATGGTGACAAACGAGGTGATTACAATAGTTCAAAAAGTCGTTCACGTTCATCCTAACCGTTTTCAATTCATTAAACGGGGCACTCTGCTGGACATGATTGTCAAGTTGGTAACGTGATTCAGGCACGCCATATCAATATGACGTGCGTTTGAGATACAGTATAAAGAAAACGAATCGAGTTTAATTTATCGTCAATATGAATTCTTTGTTTGAGAGTATTAGATATATTATGTTCGTTAATGAAAGAACAGCATGACATGAATATTCAGTCGCAAGAACATACATATTATTTAATATTAACACATGATGTCATTTTAATGGCCCGATGCAATTAATGAAACAATACATATAATAATGTATGTATGTATTGTTTAACAATATTTGTTCGAATTTCGAATTTTTTTTTTTTTTTTTTTTTTTTTTTCCTTTAGAGTTTCAACCCTTGAAAAGATCGCCGACCAACCGAAAGTTTCATGACCATATAAGTCAAAGAAATGACTGCATTCGATCCCAAAACTTTTGACGAGATGCACATGTTCTTTTAAGAAGGATTTAAATATAGAAGAAATGTTTCTAAAGTAATTGTTCCAAACGGATAAAAATATCGTTCCAAGAATAAAATTAAACTTGGAAAACAACAACTGTTTGTCAAACATTTATGTAAGAAGACTACATACAAACAAGTGGTTTGAAAATAATTTGAAATTTAATAACGGTTTGTTTTGATCTTTGTATTTTAGTAGTGGTGTTTGGTGTTTGGGAGGTGGTTGTTGTGTTTAATACATTAAAGTGATAGTCTGAATTTTGAGATGATCGTCAAAGCAATCAAGTAAACATACGTAAAAGGAAATTTCTTTAATTACAAAAAAATTCAATGGACCATAATCAGTTAATGGTGGAACAATGAGATGATGAATTGGTCAATCATTTTTGTTGAACAATGAATTCATGAAACACGGTAGATTATTTACATGAGACTGGTTTACATTTTCGGGTAAAAGAACGTGAGAGTATAAGGTCAACGTTAGATAATACAAAAATCTGGCAAGGTCCTTCTTTTAAGCCTTTGCTTTTTGATCACGTCGGAGTTAAAGGTGTTTGGGTCGACGCACTCTGACCGCAACCTAATCATCACCTGAAGATCATGACCAAAAAATCGAAATTTGTTAATAATGTGTATCTTTTCCCGAAAGAACAGGGAGAAAGTTCATTCTGTTCATCATCATCTCGTGAAAATTCATAAAGTGGAGAGGAATTTTATCATTGTGTGATGACTTACGCATCTGGAAAAGTCAGAAAATCTGTGCAATTTGCCGACCGGCAAATCTCATGTGACGAGCAACATTTTAAAATAATTCATTTTAAATATTGAAAAGATTTCCAAAAATTTTCAATACCAGATGGACCGACAGATTACAAACAGACATAATTCAACCCCGCATATGGTAATAATTATTACATTAATAGTGGGATAGGTTATAATAATAAACAAGGTTCGGAAAATTTTTTCATTTAATAATCGACATTCCGAACCGACAAGTTCATGATATCAAAGGTTAAATGTGACTCATGAGTAAGTGAATTTCTATTACAATGGAAATAATGAAACAAAAAATTTCGAGGATTGTTAAAGAACGTTTCAACCTATACTTTGTTCATCTCTTCACATTTTTGTTTTCCTGCATTATGAACAAAAAGGTAGCCTTCAATGAAATTTTTGTTTTGCATGATATGCATGTAATATAATGAATGCATTAGCTTGGAGAGGTTTAGCGGGGTCACTTCTTGTTGCCAAGATGTTATTTAATCATGACGATAGATGGATGTAAAGCCTTTCCTACTGCGGTGTAATGTTTATTTTAGATAATTTTTTTTTTTTGAAAAATTATGTCTAAATTAATTTGTTTCAAAATCGCTCCTACATAACGCCTACAGACATTTGAAAACGCGAGGGTGGGTAAAAAGAATTCATATATAATCAAAAAAAGTTACGGAGAAAATAAAATATAGAGTTTTTTTTTTTTCCAAAAAGAGATGTGTTTACAAAAAGTTAATTATAGAATTTGAAAAGGTCCTTTCAATAATGAGGTAAAAAGGAATATTAAAAGTTACGAAACCAAATTTAATTTCAAACAATCCATTTTTGATGTAATTCGAGGGAGGACGTCGCACAGGACGCACACCGTTTTCATGGGAAGTCCCAAAAAGAATGAAAGTAAAGTTTTTTCTTCCTTGGCTAAATGTGGTGCGAAATCTCCACGTTGTGGCAGAGATTTACAAAAGCTTGTTACGAGTCTTGTGAATTTTGTCGTTAAGGGTTATTTGTTAATACCCGTACTTGTTTCGTTACTGGTTCATGAATGTTCGTGTGGCATCATTAAGTAGAAAAAAAAAAAATTTATTTACTAAATTATTATTATTATTATTATTATTATTTTGTAACAATTAAACAATAAAGAAAACCTTTTTTTTATGCAAAGTTAAATTATAAAGGCAATTTGGCTGAATCAAAACTTTAATCGTCGTATAACTTGTTCATTGTCATTTAACAACCCAAATGAACATACATTTTACATTAATGTCATTGTGAGATCTTTATATTGTTTGAACGAAATTGTTCGCGGGTAATTTGCTTAAAAGAAAGTTTCTCAAGTGCCCGACTACCAAATTTGACATGATAATAATACGCAAAAAGCAATCATGCATAATTCACACAATAACACATTCACCAAATAATTCATTTGGTAAGAATCGCTGCGGCCAGTAATATCTAACAACGATTTTTGTAAGAAGCATCAAAAAAATTTCATGTACTCAATAGATCACCGAACATATTTGTTGCATAACCTTCAATTAAAAATTCTTTGTCAATCCGTGCATTTTTGATGAAATGCAATCCTTAAGACAAAGAATTGACAAGGATTTTTCAATTTTCCGAACCGATTTTTGGTCTCGGAACATATCAATGTCATGACAACCACCTTTGAACATTAGGTTCTTGAGTTTGGTTTAAAAAATTGTTTCAGTTTTTTTTTCATTGAAGCCGGTACCTCGGATCTTTTCTTTTTTGGAAGTGTCAGAGTTTTTTTTTTTTTTAAAAAAAAAAAAGGAAACTGAAAAAAAAAAAATTATTTTCGGCAATTTAATACAATGCATTAGTTTCAATTCACCTAATAAATCTATTTATGGTAAATAAATAAATAAATATTTTTTTTCCATTTGCTTACGATAATAATTTTACTAAATATATGACAGCTACGTTACACACAAATCTCACACCATCTGTTGTCGTTTGTGACAAAAGATGAACAAGTGACAATTGAAATATTTAAACAGTATGGCTTTTTTGGGTATGGCGAATGACCGACGAGTTTGAAATCCGGTTAAGAAACTTTTTTTTTCCTTTTCTTTTTTTATAGGAGCTTAACTTCAGTCGCTCCAACCAAGCCCACCATGTAAAAGGGCGTGTGATACGAAATTTGGCCCTTCCAATGAATCCATAAATCAATTGATTTTCTCCATATGAAAAAAAAAAAAAGGCACAATAATCCTAGTATAAGCAGGGTAAAGGCGGGAAATTAACTGAATAACGTAACCGTTTATTTTGTTTCGCCAACATGCTGTGTTGCACATTCAACATTCAATAGAGTATTGGTTAGTCAGTATACAGAAAGAATTTACAATTTTAGATTTAATTGCCGCCCTCTTTCAGTTTAAATTCTTTTATTTAACAGATCAGATCATCCTAAAGGTTTTCCTTTGTCTTTAATATAAATTATTTCCTTTTAATTAATATAATTTTTTATTATTATCATTATATTATCATTATTATTATTATTATTTTATTTTTACTTTTATTTATTTATTTTTATTTTTATTTTTTTCTATTATTGTTTTTATTGTTTTTATTACTTTATTACTTTTTATTATTTTTTCTATTTTATTTATTTTATTTTTAATTTTTTTATTTTTTTTTTATTTTTACATTACACTTTTTTTTTTTTGTACTTTTTTATTATTATGCCCCCACAATTGTTGAAAAAAAATTGTCATACGTGAAAATTTTTTTATCCAGTGACACATCCGTAAAAAAAACAATTCAAAATGGGCACATAAATAAAAAAAAAAAAAAATACAAATAAATAAATAAATAAATAATTAGTATAAGCCTAATACATACCAAGTTACAAACTGTTCCCTTATAAAAATTATTGTGCCAAATCTGTATCTTGTCGCTCAATCTGTGTATAATTATTCTCCCCCAACTACAACAACAAAAAAAAAAAAAAAAAACTTTTCATATTCATACCGAAAAAAAAAAAAGGTCACCAGTTTTGTTGTACGAGGACCACATAAAGTCGCTCAAAACAGACTAAGTGTAAAATTATCACACACAATTTCTCTCCCGACTTTTCGCACACGTAACGAAATTTTTTAGTATTTTAAGCGCTTATGATAAATGGGGAGTTTTCAGTCCTAAAAAAAAATATAAAAAAGCGTCCAGTTTTTTATGCCTCGTCTTTATTTCACTTTCATTTTGCAACAGCTTGTGTTTGCTGCGCTGCATAACAAAAGTACAACCTGTGGTGGTCTGTGTGTTTCGTTTACACTTTAACCTATTGATAAAAAAAAACAAATTTATTTTCTCTACAAAAAAAACTCAGACTTGTTAACAGTTGAAACGATTTTTAACGAGAAACACACAACTACACACGAACGTTTATATTTTCTCTACTCAAAAAAAGAAACGTATAACCACACACTCTAGCTTTTTTTTTTTTTTTAAAAAAAAACCTCACCTTTTAAAATAACTCTCCATTATCACCCTTCTTTTTACAAAAAAAACAAAATCCTCTACTTATCACACCACAAACTCTGTCTCTTTCTTTTACCCTTTCAAAAAAAAAAAAAAAATTTTGGCGATCTGTGAATTACAATTTTTTTTTCTTGGACCATTCAAAAAAAGATTTCCCCCTTTTTTTTTTTGTTGAAGACAAGAAATAAGAAATACACCAACACAATTCACGAAATAATTAACGAACTTAACGTCATAGTATAATTTATCTGTCATGACAACAACTGAACACATTCGAAATCCTTTGACTAATCATACAATGCCTTCACAGTCAAATGATATGCTCGGCTACGAAGTATATAATGATAACACCTCCCATGTTATATGTTCCGAGGGAGAGCCTTTATTTCATGAAGAGACGGGAAAGTACGATCTAGACACCGTTTCCGTGTTCGTCGCAAAATTATACCAGTAAGTTGGATCCTTTCTTTTTTTATTCCTTGTTATCCGTCTGAAGGGTAAATCGGCTCGAATGGGTTACTAAAGTCATTCGAGGATTCATGAAAAAAAAAAATAATATGTCTACTTACATGTTTTG
>CAJVPP010000627.1:0-28624 GCA_910592005.1 Funneliformis mosseae
ATGAAATAATAATAAAGATAATTTGTATTTGAAAAAATTTTATTAATCAGTATAATAATATATATGCTAATAATAAATTCTATATACCAAATAGTTTGATATATAGAATAAGCATTATATAACGAACTTATCCTATACTGAAATAAATCCTACAAAACAGAGGGTTCGTTATATCCAGTGGTGACTGTATATAACTTATAAACTTTAATTTTATTTTATTCAAATTTTGTAATCAATAAAATTTAATAAATTCAGTTTTGAATTTAAAAAACTAGAACTAATTTATTTTGCAATTAGTTTAACTTAATTTAAATCTAATTATATAATCATATTCTAATCTTTATAATAGATATAATTTATTATATTCATAATTTGATTTTAATAATAAATCTTCTATATATAAATAGTTATATATATAGAAACTAGTCTAGTAAAAGTTATAGTTTAGCAAATCATGTGATTTTGAGAAAATTGCAGTTTAAAATTATTAGTTAATTTATAAACTGCAATTTATTTTATTATTTTTAAAGATTTTTAAAATTGGTTTTTTTTGTTAACTAGGATAAAATTTTGCAAGAAATATATTAAAAGCATTAGTTTTTCTTTAGTAAGTTTATTTTATTATTAAATATAATAATAAAAAAAAAATACAACAATTATAAATTATAAAATATTATATTTTTTTAATATGCTATATATAAATTTTTTTTTATTTTCTGAAAAATTAAATCAATAAATATATAATTATAATAAAATTTTAAAATTAAAATTTGGCTAAATCCTAGGTTTTGCTAGACTGGTTCTTATATTTATCTAAAAATATTAAGACTAATCAAAATATATTTATTTTAATAATCGTAAGTAGCATAAGTTCAAATTTTAAAGTCCAGCCTGGTCTAGACTTTAAGCCATAAATTAAAATACCAGCTTGATTCAATTCAGATTAAATTTATGTATTAAAATGTCAGACAAGTCTAGTACAGACTTAATTATAATTATTGGTGATATAATCAATAGCAGCTAAATTTTAATTACAAAAGTTGCAAGACATATAATATAAATTTTAGTTATCAGTACTGATTTTTTAGAAATTTTAGAATGTAAGTACTAATCAAATAATTAAAAATTTTTTGGTGTAAATCAAATTACAATATTAATGTCAAAAATCGTCACAAATATTTTTTTTCTATAAGAACTTTATGTATTTTAAAATTTTTTAAGTAAACATTAATAATCTTTATCATAAGTTTTTTCCATAATAAATAAATAAGATAAATTGTATTTGCATTTAAATGAAAGTCTAATGAACTATTTATTGTTAAAGTTAAGTAACGTAAATATATTTTATAAATTTGATTGGCACTAAGCAATTTTTAATAATTTGATTAGCATTAACATTTCTAACATTTCTAAACAATCTGATAGTATCAATAAACTAAATATATATATCACACAACTTGTGTAATTAGCTGTAAATAATGATTTTTGTCAAATTATAAAAAAATCTGAGCTGGTACTTTGAACCCAGACCTGGCTCAGAAAATTCTAAACTTATATTTGCCAATTTATACCTGACCCAGAACCTGAGTCTGAGTTAGGTTCTCATATTGGATTTGACCTATTGTAAGTCTCTAATCATAAGCAAGAAAATGTAATAATTAATTTTATAATAATTAAAAAATTACAAAAATAAATAATTATTTATAAAGGTAAATATTTAGATTATTTATATTTCTATATAATATTTCTAAGATTTTTTATTTTATTTATGATAAATAAACTTATTATGTTAAAAATAATATTATAAATAATTATTATAACATAAATTATTTAATTTTAGTATTTATATAAATGTCTTTTTATAAAGTTATTAAATAACTTCAACTTTTAATTTAAAGATGAATTACTTTTATAGTAAGTAGTTTATATATACTAAAAATTATATAATAATATTTTAATATGAATTATGATATTTAATAAATAAATTAAAATGTTATTTTATAAGTAAAAATTTATTATAATCTTTAAATAAGATTATTAGATAAAATCTGGAGGTTATATAAATTATCTAAATAGTAGAAGGTAAATTTTAGCAAAACTAAAGTTTAAACTTTTTATTAAATCTAAAATAAGTTTAAACAAGCAACCTTAACTGTAAATATAAAAATTACATTATTTAATATTTCATTTTATAAGTATTTATGAACTTAAATTTTTAAATAAAATGTATTAATTATATTTTTATCATATAATAATGATGATTAATATTACAAACTATATTAAGGA
This sequence comes from Funneliformis mosseae, assembly GCA_910592005.1. Lineage (NCBI taxonomy): Eukaryota > Fungi > Glomeromycota > Glomeromycetes > Glomerales > Glomeraceae > Funneliformis > Funneliformis mosseae. Next base: position 2,287 of record CAJVPP010000627.1, read on the forward strand.
CTATTTAATAATATATATTTTAATGCTTTTATGATTAAATAAAATTTCTTATACTTTAAAATCAATAAATAGTTTTATCAAATAAACAAACATATTTAAAATAATATATGTAATGATATAGCATATATTTGTTAAATAATGTTTATATAATCTTTAACTTATAAATGAAAAAATATTTTTTGGTAGATTTCTCTTTCTACTGCAAAGGCTTATATATATTTATAATTTGCAAAAAGTATGAAGTTCTTAACTTTTCAAAGTCGTTTATAGGGAGTATTAGTCATTCTTCTCTTGTTAAAAATAAGTTTTTATTCATATAAAGTATTTTATAAACTACTTCATCATATGCATCACGTAAGTGGTAACATTTATATTTTTAGAAATATTAACTGGTAAAATTTAGTAAAATAAAGTACTGCTTTTTGTTATTTTGTTTTTAAGTTTTATTAAGTAACAATCATTATTTCTTTATAATGCAAATATTTTTGAGAGCCATTTATATTTACGAAAATTAAATTAACAATCTCTTAAAATAATCTACAAATCGACACTTTTTTTTATTCGATATCACACCACACAATTTTATTTAATACTTTATAATGTTAGAAATAAAAATATTTTTACCATATAATAAAAATCGTTGAGATCTGGTAAAAGTACCACAAGTTTCTTTTTCAAGTCATTTCTATTTTTCTTGATCTCATCGTCAGTAAGAGGTTAACAGCCATATCCATATCACGAAGACTGCAGACACCCTTCGAAAGCATCATCAAATTGGCGCAAAAATATTCTATATATCTTTTTAATATCACGAGCTTGTGTCATCAGCACGCTATAAAACTTACTATCTTGCGTGGGTTGCACATCGTAAGCAACTATATTCCACATATAGATTTTAGAATTAGCAAGACTACAACCAGAGTACCTCTCATACGTCCATGGAATTATATGCCAACACTAACAGAGTTAATATACCCAGGTTTGCTATCTACACTCGATTATTAGAGTTGAATTCAATATAAAGTAGGTTTAATAGGGAAAATCCTCATAGACTAAAGCCTTTACAAATCTAAAACCATTATTGGAAATACGCCAATCATCATGAATAAAAATATAATTTCTACAAAGTTTTTCAACCTACCTTTGCTAGAATTCTGAGTAATTTATTTTATTCTCGCAGTTATGTTACGAGAATACACATTTGCTGTCGCCACGCCGATAGCATCATTTACTATCCTTCCAATTCTTCTTGTTCCACCCATTTTTTATATGCAGTGTTAAATAAGCATACACGAAAAATTAAGTGGTACATTTTTTTATTTTATACATTGAATAAATACAAAGTTTGGGAACTCAGCCTGGGAACATGAAAACTATATTATTACATTTCATTGCGTACAAATCTATGCCTCGTGATGCAAGTCATAATACCCTTTATATACGAAAAAATAAATCTAGTCTCTATGCAACAATTCTATTTTAGGTAGTTTGGCTCTGATTATCATGCTGCGCAGATATGATAACGACTGCGGTAAATGGAAATTATTCAGGCCTAAGTATAAATTGGGTATGAGCTTTTCCCATTTTTTTCATAAATTCCTCGAGCCATATAGTGCTTAAACGGCTTTCTAGAATATCATGACGTAATACCTCTTCACCGATTAGCCTGTCACGATCTGTTAGAAATGTGTAATATTTTCTAGGATCATTTTTTTTCTCTATTGTTTCACGATAAAATTGCATATCATTCTCCAAGGCAGAGTGGAAGCATTCGCTGACCCATCTTTTTTTCTCAGCTCTGAAATTATCAAAAATTTCTCAGAATCGATAACATGTTCAATGGCATTTTGATTAAGATGTTCCATCTTATTTGGGTCAGTCCTAGAAATTGGTGTTCGAGATTTGGGTGCTAAACTTCCTTGAGGCGTGTCTGATGTACTCATTTTCACGAGAAATTTTTCACCAGAAGAATTGGAGATCATGTGCCCGTGACAATTTGTCACCCACATTCATGCATACACGAGTTAAAAACACAGACATTAAACTCATTATATATACTAAAAAAATTCAGATGCAAGCGAAACTTTATTTGCATGGACAGTTTTTAATATTCTAATAGTAGCATAGTATAAAGCTGCACAGAAAACTTAGATAAATTATGAAAAAATGATAACATGCAAAAGAAGTGTATGATTGCAATGAGAAATATAACAATAATAAAATCGCAAAAAAAAAAATACACGAATTAATTTTCGAAAATATCATATAATTTTTCTAATATATCAACCTAATTGTTGTCTGCTGCATTTAACATCTCTTTCCATAATGCACGATCATTCAGTTCACTATTCCAATAATCTCTGATAGCCTGTGTACTTGATGATGCTAGATCGGGCTTCTTCAGTGGATTACGCAAAACATACATTGTGCGCACAAAAGAATGCAAATCATCTGCTGGTTTTGGAACATAATTTCCCATTTCATTTTCCAAGATAAAAGGCGAAGCATATGTGGTTGTTCCTTTGTAAGGAACTACTTTGTTATTAAGATTACAAATTGCCGAACCCAATCAACAAGTATTAGAGAGTTACTTTCAGTTTCTAGCATGATGTTTGAAGGACGAACATCTCGATGATAAACACTATTTGAATAAATACGCCTTAAGAGGTTAGAAGGTTTTTACAATGTTGAGCCTTAAATTTGTTATTAAAATTGTTGCTAAAGTGTTTGCAAACTGGACGAATAATCAGGTGATAATCATCATTTGCAATAAATATTGGAACATTCGCAAATTTATTCCGATTCTACCCTTTCAGAATTTCTGCCTCATTCTTTAAATTATTATCAGAAAATATCTTTATAGCAGCTGATCTATCATTCCAATTGATCTTATATACTTTCGCAGATGAACCTTCTCCTAGAAACTCCTCCAGGCGTATTTTGATAGTTTTTGTGCGACTTGAAGAGACTGGAGTAACAAAGTCAACGCTTGTAGGTCCACAAATTTTTACATAGCCTGAATTTCGATAAATCAATGTATTAAATAGACGTAATCCTGTCTTGGTATTCTTGATACTGACTAGTGTTCTAATCAAAGGCAATAACATAAAAGTACGTCCCATCTGATAAAAATATAGCGAATAACCTGCGTAATGGTTGTTGTTCAACAAGAATATGAAGATAGTCCATCAGTAGTCCTTTTTCTTCATCGGAAAATCCAATGGATCTCTTGTGCTTCTTCAACTCCAGGATTGTTTGGACAACTATGGTATTGTAAGCACCATTTGATATGTCATCAATATCAAAAATACTGAGATCCGGCTTGTATCCATTGAGATATAGCGTATCGTTGGTTTCCCTAAAAACCATATTATTCTTTCAATTTGAGTTCAAGCGAGTCATCACATCTTTGAACCATTTTTGAACTTGTTTCTCTGTCATCGCTTGCGTCATTGGGTTATTTTGTATATATGTAGCTACGGGACTGGCGAGGACTCCAAGGTAGGAATTAGTCTCAGCGAGGAAATAATCAAATTGAACCTTATTAAAAACAATGCTCTTGTAAACTTTAGCGCGTGTTACAGAGTCTAGAAAGTGCAGAATATAGGATTAGTGATAGAAGATGGAAGGATTTGCATCTCAACTTCCTTACTTGGCAACTCAGGATCTCGATTATGGCGTTTTTCAATACGAATCAGTACATCCAAGCTTCTTTTCATAATTTCTGAGTACTCTTTCCTAATTGCTAAGTTTTCTTTTACAGCTTGTACTACCTCTGAAAGGATTGGTGTATTCGCGCTGACAGATCCAATTGACAAGCTCTAGAGCAATTCCCGTGAATACGTGAATATGTGTTCATAATACTTTTGCAATAATATACGTACCATTTGTCCAATTCCATATGCGAGATTCTACACGGAAGTATATTGATGAGTTGCTATCAGAAGGATGAATAGAGTAAAGTCATTGCTACATTCACTTATGTTGACTAATTTATTACGACTCACTTACCGGTGGCAACGGGTTGCTCTATAATAACGTAATGTGTTTTGGGCGGGTTTGACGATAAGAAGCAGGAAAGAAAAGCACAAGAATAAGTAAGTATTCGATATAATGATAGCGCGCGCAATGATGAAACATACCAGGCGTGGATATTAGAGACTTAAAGTAATCCCGCTTCTCATCATCTGTTGTGTAGTTAGGCACAGCAATATTTATTTTTCTACGTTTTGAATGAAGTATTTACGTAAACTGGCAAGTTCATTTTGAGTGAAACCAAGACGTTTAAATTCCGTTCTAAGAGTCGTCAGTGCATCCATTTTGGTATTACAGCTGAGAAAAAAATTTTTTGGGTATATATATATATTTATATAAGAAATTGATGTCGCACAGATTTGATCTGACTTGTAGTTATAAAAAAAGTGCTGAACTTTGAGATCGTGACCTCATGTTACAGTCTCGTAAATTTCGTAGTTTTACATATCAGGTATAAGTCACGGTACTTTATTAATGCGAAAAAATAAACACAAATCGAGTCTTAAAAAAAATAATGTGAATAGGTATCATATACATATATACGTCGCACAGAGGTGAGAAAAATAACAATTAATTTACAAGAAATTCTCTAACCATTACCTCTGATAATTTTAACCACTTTTTTGGATGAATAATATAGAAACTCATTGGAATTAAATTATTCACAGACACGGTTTTAAAAAACAAGCCAGAAAAAAACCTAAAAGCCTTGGAATCAAGAATTAAAGAATTTGATTAAAAAAATCCGATATTAATTTAGTAATAAGCCATTGACAAGAAAAACGAGTATCTCTTTCTTTTTGGTAACAAGCATAGATAGACTTCATTGATTCTGTTGAAAAATGAAATATTAACTTCTGAAAATGCAAATATAATCAAAAAACTATTACAATTATTGCCTAAAGTTGTATTGATAATTATAGATATAAAAGAATCTTAGCAATACTTATGAATAATACTTATTATCATAAATAAAACTATTACTTATTTCTGAAAATATTTATCATTATGGAAAACAAATGTCTATATTGAAAATAGCAATTTAAGTGATAATAATTAAAGATCATCAATATAAAATACTAATTTTTATAATCTAAAGAATCAAGTAGTTACATAGAAGCTTACATAAAATAGATACAAATAGTTTAATTTATATAGAATTGATTTATTTTTTATATTTTCTATAATAATAATAATATTATAATTATAACTTATATTATTAAAAAAAATAAAAATTTACTAAGTTTCTAAAATTTTGATTCATAATTTCATATTTTCAGATATTTAATATAAAAATTTAGCAAATCTAAATAATTAAAAGATACAAAATATTATCCAAACAACATTTATAAAATTATTTACATTTTCTGATATTATTAAGATATAAAATTTGATAGTTTCACATCACTTTTTTATAAATATTAAAGAAAAAAAGACTGAAGATTAAATATAGATTAACTTATAATATTTTTATATTAAAAATTTTATAATTTAATTTTTTCAAAAATTACATTTATAGAATTGATGTAGAATCATTCAAAAGAAAAATTATAAACTGATTCATTATAAAAAAGCTCACAAATAATATTATTTAATTATAAATTTTTTATTATATTAGCTGATTTTAAAATTTTACTAATATAAGCCTATTTTAATTCATTTAATTAGTTTTAAAGTTGCATGTAATATTTTCAAAAAAAAGAAATTTGTAAAACAAAAAAAAATAAAAATAAATTAATTTTTACATTTATGAAAATCTTAAAATTCTAAACAGGTCAGTTCAAATTAAGTCAATTGAGTTATCTAAACTGAGAGAGTCAGGTTAGGTTAAACAAAAAGCTGATCTGATTTTAATTTTCATTTGACCTAACCTGACCTGACCTGACTGAATTATTTTAATTGAATGATAATAAATCATTTAAGAAGAATGATTGGTTGATCTGAATTTTGTCAGTTCAGGTCAGATCAGGTAAACAGATTAATCTGACCTGATTCAGAGCTTTAATTTTATTTATTTTGTTTATTTATTTGATTATTTGTTATATTTTTTTTTTTTAGGCAGTTTTAGATTAAATCAGACAGATTTCAAAGAATTTTTGATATGTGACAAATATAAGTGGCTAAAATGTTTTAATACATTGTTTTATTTATTATTATTCTTACAATTATTTGATTAATTTTATTTATTAGGTTAGATCAGTTCATATTTTCGATCAGGATTATTAGACGAAGACAAAACAGAATTTTCATTATCACAGCATAGGTTTTTGACACATTGTTTGATTTTATTGGTATTTTATTATTACTTTAAATATTAATAATCGTAATCATAATAATAATTGATCATTAATTATTTTACATAATTACATAATAAACATTACAAAAAAAACTTACTTATTTATTCATGTAATTCTTTTATCCCAATTTTTTATTTAAAATCATATATAAACTACCATTATTCCTATAAATATTTATATTTATATTTATATAAAAACTTCCCGCACGAAGCTAACCATACCTATTCCTTCTTTTTGGGAATGACCATAGCTAAAACTATATAAATTGGTATCACAACTATATGGCATGAACTGTATATAGCGTTAATAAATCATAAAATTGTATAAATTGTATAGTATTATTAAAAATTTATTTTTGCAATAAATCGTCATTTTTAAAACTAGCGGTTTTAACCAGGATTCGCTAGCACTACGTGATATAGATGTTTAAAATTTAATTATTTAAAGCTTTTACAAAGAAAATTTAAATAAATATTTATATTTTATTTTATCACTAACTTCTACTCTAACCCTAATCTTAATACAACTTTCATCATTGGTGTTTTTATAAAAACATAATCTGACTCAATTTTTTTAAATAATTAAATTTAAAATTTAATTTTATAATTTTTTATTTTTTTTTAGATTTTCAACTATTTTATTATTATTTTTTTAAATGTAATTTACAGTATTGTATTTTATATTTTATTATATCAATTTTTCGGTTAATTTTTAATTTTTTAAATTAAATATCTTTTTTATTATAAATCACACACTATATATTTTCTCTCTAAATGCACGCTCTTGTTCAGTCCCAAGCATATAGAATTTATATAAAAATTTTCTCTTTAAATAAATGCACACCCTCTTTAAATGCACATTTTTTAAATTTTCACTATGGTCCCGAGGGGGTGCATTTAGAGAGGGTTGACTGTATATTATATTTTATTTAAATTAAATAACTGATTTTATTTAATAGCGCAATTTTTTTTTATTTTTGATTTAATTTTTTTAATTATTTTTTTTTTTAATACTGCCGCGATTTTAATTTGAATTATTTTTAGAAAATTATCATTTATCGCCAGTCCTTATATGCACGTGATATTCATATGATCATGACGATTGATGTCATTTTGATTTTATTTATCTAATCTCTAATAACCTTTCGCCTTTTACTATTCTTGTCAAGAGTTTCTCTCATATTTAAAATATTTTAACATTTCTCAAAGAACTTTAGTGATATTGGCGCAACTCAACACTATACTCCTTTAGACGTATTACAAACAACTACTATTTTCAGTTTATCTGTTGCTTATGCCACACTTTACTTTTTTTGCTTTGGCTGTATTACATACGAATATTGTTTCAAATACTTTGCACTTTGCATAAGATATGGCCGAGGATATCTTAGACGACAACGGTAATGTATTTTTTTCAAAGAGTTGTTTTTAGGCGTTTGGTTTAGGGTTAGTGTTAGGGTTTAGGGTTTAAGGTTAGGTTAGGGAATTTCGGTTATAAAAAATCTCCCCCGGAAAGGGGTGCTCGAGACTGTCAGCTGCGCTGAAGGCATTATGAATCAAGTGGTAAGAAATATTTAGATCCATCGATACTATTCTTGCAAAATCCAAAGATAAAACGTGGCAAAGGGCGTCCACTAGGCACTAAGAGATTTAAATCAGCTTGTGTAACTCATAAATCTAATGCAAAGGTCAACGACAATATAGAAAATGTGGAGAAGTAGGACATTATCAAAAAGATTGCAAGGTACAATCGGATGGTAATTAGTTAGTTTTATGTGTTGTTTGTATATTAGCGATAATACAATTTATTGTATTAAATTCTATAGTGATAAAAATAACGTACAGTACACATGATGATAATAACCACGTGATATGAGGGACATGCCATGGTGATGAAAAATAAAATTCTTATTTTTATTATGTTTATTTTTATTTAATTTCGATAGATATAATTTTATTTTATTTATTAACTTTTTATTTATTGAATCCTTTTATTTAATAAATTATTTTATTTTTTTTATTTTATATATGTCCCTATTTTTTTATTTAATTAATTTATTTTATTTTTCGGATTGATTTAAATTGATGCATTTCAATCACTAGCCAATTACATTGAGTTATATGACCATTTATGTATGTAAAAAAGATTATCAAATATCAATAATTTCTGTGGATAAGCCTCATTGAACCTCTAATAAAACGAATGTGTTGTTTCTGATTCGATTACTCGTAAAACAAATCAAAATATCATCAACGAAAGTAAATCATTTTACTTTACCATTTGGATTTACCAGATCTCGTGACTCAATTTGAATGACAGATTCAAATATTTAATAGCAGCTTTTACGTTTGTTTGTGATCACTTTTTTTTTATTGCCAAATAATTATGACAGTGATTTAATCCCGGTTATTTAAAAATCCGTAGGAACTTTGGTATCTTGCTCAAATAATCCGTAGATTGAGCTTTAATAGAAGTTGAAACATTTATTTCAGTAATATCCTTGCAAAGATACTTCTTCGTTAGGAACATAGCAGGAACTATTGTAGGAACTAAAGTGCTTAATAAATCTATGGCACTTCTCTTTTTTCCTTTTGAGGACGATGGCGATGTTGATGACGCCATAAGATATTATTACCTTTAATTGTTCTTATATTTAACTTAATTTTTTTTTTTCTGATTATTCTTTGTGAAATATTTTCTCATCTACTGTATAGACAGATATTATCAAAGTTTTTGTAAATAAAAGATTTCCTGGAACGTCAAGGATTTATTAAGACATATTCGCATCATCATTAATAGAAATCGGCATCCATTTATAAACGTGATAATTATCATCTAATAAAGTTACATAATTAGTTTTTCGTATGGAACAAAACCAAAATACATTATCGAACTTGGCAGGTAGAGTCTATCAATAGACATGATGGAATAATTTTTTTAGATATTAATTTGTGGTTAAAATTTTGAAAGTTGTAAAAAAAATTAATAATGATCAATCTTACTCTTCGATATTATTATAAAAATCAAAGACGCGTCGATTAAAAGTCGAGTGTATTAATTATTTGCAGCCTCGCGTATTTATACAACCAACAAAATTAGTCTTGTCTTACCATAGTAAATGATATAAGATGGCGTCTTATTGAATTCATTACTAATTACCATGCCATGATAAAAAAATTTTTTAGTGCACCTACATAATTGTTAAAGTTCATTGTTCCATTAAACATTAAACATTCCATTCTCTATTTTAAATGAGCATATTTCTGAATTTCCAAATATTTTAATATCTTGCAAACGTCATGTATTGATTCAAATGTAAAATAACAATAACCAATCTTTCGAGATTTTCCATGATAGCTATATTTTTAAACGGCTGGAAGTGTCAAAATCAACACCTAAACACATATTGAACAATTAAGAAGTAATTGAGATGCCATTATTGCATCAACATATTTTTGCTATTTATTATTTATTTCATATCTCATTTCTTCTTTTTTAACGCCTACGAGATAATTTTGGATGATTTTTAAAAATCAGAGCAATAAAGTATTAGCTTATTTCATATTACGTATAATTTCGTTAATTAACGAAACAAAAGGGCAGAAAATATTAAAAGCACGAGATCGTGAGTAATTATGTTGGTATTTAATAATATGGATGTAACTTTTTCGCATGTAATGCAGGTGATACTTTGAAGCAAATGTCATTCATTGTAATTTATATCGCAAGTGTAAATGTTTTCAGACATGAAGTTGAACTTGTTGATTAATTCTTTGTATCGAAGCGATCAAGTCAGATTTCAACACGGGTTAATAATGTCTGCTTTAATATTTCTTAAACATAATAACAATAACTAATTGATTTTTAATTTTGTTGATGTTTAAAAGAGTAGCAAATACTATTGAAATTTGATACGAAAATGTGAGAGGTTTTCATTCATATAGTTTGTTTAACCTTAATTAAATTATTATAGCAGAAACTGATAATACGTTTGTATTAATAAACGTATGAATGAAAAGGAGAAAACATAATATATGAATATTGATTAAAACAACATTACTTTATTTGGTATTTCAAAAGTTAAATTAGAAAGCTTTTTTTTATGTGCAACATGTTTACAATCTATTATTAACAACGAAGTGATATCACATCAAACGGATGTTGCATGTTTTCAAGCTAATGGAGTTTTGTAAAAGTGAAATACTTTGAAGGGCAAGAAAAGGTAATAATTCGCTAGTAATATTTTGGATTTTGATTTCTTTTAGGAAATTCAATGACGACGTAAATTCTTTATTCGGCAATTTTCTCTAGAATCTGCCTAAAAATATTTACAAGCAACATGTTTATGGAGAAGTTATGCTTGTTATAAGGAGTTGAAAGAAAATAAATGATGAAAAAATAAAAATATATTAAAAATTAAAATATTTATAAAAAATTCCCTATAACTGGTTAGCGAAAGCATTAAAAGTGGTAATTGCATATTAATATTTACCAATACTAAATAAAATATTGTAAATTTTACGAAAGATGTTTCAATAAATCTTTATTAACTCTTGAAAAAATGATTCGTTCAGAGTGGCTTCATTTAATATTACAAAATAATCTGTCAATAAACAAACAATTATCAAGAAAAATATTTTTGAACAAGCTTGCAATAAATGCTTCCAAAACGAATTTCCAGAATCCGTTCACAAGTGTTGCTTTTTTCACTTATGTCAGAATTTTTGGAAAAAATTTCAAACTTCAGGATTAGAAGCCGAATATGGAAGGGATGAAGATTTTAGCCTAAAATTACGCCATCTTACAGCTTTAGCTTTTTTGCCACCATCTGAAATTCCAGATGCCTTTAACCAAATTAAGCCTTTAATGCCTTCAAATGCACTTGCAGTCGTACAATATTTTGAAGACAATTGCATTTATGGTAGAACTCGACTCGAAGAGTTCTTAGAAATAATAGATCTGAGCGTCGAAGTCCACCTATATTTCCACCAAATCTTTGGTCTGTATACGATCTTATTGAAAATAACTATCCTAGTACTCAAAATGTTGTTGAAGGATGGCACCAACGATGGCTTACATTATTCGGAAGAAAGCATGTAGATGTATATACAATCATTGAAGAAATGCGTAATGAACAATATCAAACTCAGTTGCAAATAGAAGGTATTCTTCGTGGCGAACCTTCAATACTCAAACCCAGGCATCAAATTATTCGTGAAAATCGCATTTTAAATGTTTTTTAATAATCGTGATAATTGCACACTTGTTGAATTTTTAAGAGGAGCTGCACACAATATTTCTCTTTGATTATCTCAGTTTTATTTTAATTAAAAAATTTATAAAGATTGCTTTTTATTAAAAATTATTTTGATATAAATTATTAAAATATAGTTAATCTTGAATTTTAATTTTTATTATTAAATTTTGCTAAATTTTTTCTTTAACGACATGAATGGTCATTTCCAGGTCTAAAATTCAAATAAATTTGTCTTTCGTCATTTTTATTGAAACAGATAGATACAGTTGTATAAGTGAAATCTCCATATCTTAAAAATTATAATTATATTATATGTTTGTTCTATTGCTATATATTTCATGTAAATTGTCCATTCGGATATGGAGATTTCGGGAATATTGACATTCGGGATATTGAGATTCGGGAATTTGGCATTCGAGATGTTAGAGTTCGGGAAATTGGGCGTTCAGGATTTTAGATTTCGGGAAATTGGATGTTCGGGAAAATGGATATTTCATGTAATTCGGGATATTGGGTTTCGGATGTTGACATTCGATAAATTGGACTTTTCGGTAAAATGTCCACTTCGGGAATTTGGCGTTCGGGCGAGTGGACTTCGGCAAAAGGTATATTCGGGAAACTGGTTTTCGGGCAATCGTCATATAACCGATATTTACTACAATGACACATTTACGTAGTATGTATAAACTTTCTAATACAGTTAACTGATTCCTATTTTTTCATTATTAAATAGGTCCAATCAAAATTTTTAGACTCGAATGAATTATCGTAAATTGATTTATACGTTTTTTTAAATCTTGACATTTTATTGAATGCGAACGCGACTTTTTTTTTTTATAAATTTCATACTCATTTGTTTGTGACTTATTTTCTTTGTATCTTATTAAAAAGAAGATATATCATGACATGGAAGGTCTATAGTTTCATTTCTCGCATGTCAAGCTTGAAGATGAGCTTGAAGAAGATCTTTGCAAAAAAAACGTCTTGATGTTCAAAATTGATGGGAAGACGAAAAATCGACGTCTGTTATTCTAAAAAAGTATTCATCCTTAATTATTCTAGAAGTTCCAGCTCTGTGTAAAGTTTAATTTGTAAGGTAATTAGTGATTAAAAAAAGAAGCAGCAACTAAAGAAAGTCTATAATTATCATATCGATTTGCCTCATCTAAGAGGCGTTTTCAACGCTTTAAGATTCATAAGAAATCAATGAGATTAATGCAACAAATTATAATATACAAATCCCTCAAAATATCATATTACGCCCTAATAATAAAAATAACCAATATTTAATGAATGCTGTTTCGAGAAGTTTTTAGTTAGGCGTTTTTAACCATGAATATTTTAAACTTAAAATTAATACTTTACATTCGTTAATAATTTTATTAGTAAATTATATACTAAAAATATCAATTTTGAAATAGAACTATATAAGCAATTAATAATCTTAATCTATATAGAAGAAATAAAATAAAAATATGGTTATTATATTCTGCAACTAAATTCATGGTCATGGCCGCCAGGGGCCGGCCTTATTTTTCTTGTAATCCATATTTGAATTATAGCACCATGTATACAAAATGCTACTTGAACATTCGGCAGTTGACAGAATTCAGATATTCTTCAAAGGAATATGAGTCTAATATTAGATACTAGAAGGTATTCTAATATTGTGAAAAAAATATTTCTCGACATCAAATAATAATTTTTGGAGGAAAAGTATATGATAATATTATAGAACTTCAGTATACACTTTATGTATTAGATTTGACAAATTTTGAATGGTCCATTCTGAAATTATCTGAAAACAAACCTGCAGAATCAAGAGCTTGGTATGAAGCAGATGTAATTGAAAAATACATGGTTATATCATTTGGTAAATATGATATTTAATAATGAATTATTTAGGCTTAAAAGGTTTAACTTTTAATCTTGTCTAATTTTAAAATTAATAAATAGGTGTAGGCAATGATGAGGATAAAGATAGTGATGATATCTTATTGCTTGATATTAGTAATAATGAAGAATATATATGGACAAATACTTTTGAACTTTCAACAAAGCAATCAACACAATTATCAATACCAGCTATAATTGGTATAATTATAGAAACAGGACTTTTTCTATTATTTGGAAGTTTATTTTTATATAAACAAAATATAAAAAATAAAAAGAATAAATATAAAAGAGAAACACAATAAAATGAAAAAAATCAACAAGGTTTACCAATCTAAAAGACTTTAAATATTAATAAATAATTATTTATAGTATAGTATAAACAACAATTACTAAAATGTTATAATAATAAAATAATTTTTTATTAATGCTTTTATATTATAATTTTATTTAGCTATTTAAATATTAATAAACATAAATATTAAATTAATATATTTATAGGTATTTTTAAAGTATTGAGATATATAATTTATAAATAGCTAAATTATATAATATTTTTTAAAAAAATTATTATAAGATTGTTTTTATCATTTATTTTAAATATTTATATATTAATATTTTAAATTTATTATTTTTAAAAATGAATTTAGTAGAGTTCCAAATTAGGTCAGATTAACTTATTTACTTAACCTATTCTAACCTGAAAATTCAGAGATCAAATCAATAGATTTTTAGTTAATGTTAGTTCAGATTAACAACTTGAATTAACCTAAACTAACCTGATAAAATTCAGGTTAACCAATCATTCTTCTTGAATGATTTATTATCATTCAATTAGAATGATTAGATTATCATTTTTTTTAAATGATTTATTATCATTAAATTAGAATAATTAGATTATTATTCTTCTTAAATAATTAGGTTTTTTGTTTAATTTAAATGATTTTTTATCATTTAATTTGAATGATGTCTTATAATTTGATTTAAAATAGTACCTTATCATTTGATTTGAATGATGTCTTATTATTCTTCTTAAATAATTTATTATTATTCAATTAGAAAAATTAGATTGTTATTCATTTTGAATGATTTATTTTTATTCAAATAAAATAATTCAGTTATAATTTTTCTTAAATAATTTATTATCATTATACTAGAAAAAAATTTTATATTTGGATCAAGTCAGATCAGATCTTAATTTTTTCAGTTTAGATAACTTGGTTGACCTAATCTGAACTAACCTATTTAATACTCTAGAATTTAGCAATTAATTCTTTATAATAAAAATATTAAATTATGATATTAAATTATCTTTATAAAAGAATTTTATTTTATAAAAATTATTTTATCTGAAAAATAAATCAGAGTTAAATAAAATAAAACTTTTAAATAGTTTTATAAATTCTTAATTTTAAATGATTTTTAAGATTATAACTAGTATATAACTTTTTACTTATCCAAATTCTATCTAAATAAAAAAATAAAATGTTATATTAAATAAATAAATATAAAATTAACATAATATAAAATCAGATTATTCATTTTTATTTTACTATATCTTTTTATCACTAATTTGTTAATATATTAAATAATATAAGTAACATTTGAATTATAAGATTAATTTCTCCTATAAAATATTAATTAAATTTTTTTTTAAAAAAAAGCTATCTAATGTATCTATAATAATTTAATATAATTTTACTTTAAAATATAATAATTTTCTTTTAAAATTTAAAGAAAATAAATATTAATATAAGGAACTTATATATTCAGTTTATATTTCTATAAAAATTAAATAAAAATATCATAATGATAATTTTTCAAAACCAAATACTTGAATAATTATAAAAGTTTTATTATCATTATTTTTATTAATCAAAATAAAACCAAATATTTATAAGCATGATAACTTGAAAAATTATTAAAATTATTATATTTTTGACAAAAATTGAAAGGATAAACTTTGATAATTACTATATAATTTTAATATTATAATATTTATATAATTTCTTTTGATAATATTTATATTATATAAATATAATTATAGCAAAAAATAATAATGTGATTATTTAGTTTAATATTTATAACTTTTTTATCAATTTTATATATATTTAATTGATTAAAAATATAAAGAAATAAATGAAATAAAAATTACATTTTGTATTAATTTATATGTTAATAATACCTTATCATTTAATAGCAATAATAATATCATTTAATTTTTGCAGATTCTGTAATAATCACAATAAGAATTACATTCATTTTTTTAAGACAATAAAATTTAAAAAGAATTGTTTTTTTATTTTAATATAAATTTTATGAAATTATATAAATTAAATGATATATATATTATATCTAAAATTAATTTTTATCTAAATTAAAATTTAGATGAAGATGATCTTTAAATATTTGAAATTGAGATTCAAAGATCAGTTAACTATAATTGAAATTCTAATTTCAGATATCTTTTTATTATTTGAATTTTAATTTCAGTCATAATTATATTGATTAATTTCTCTAATTTCTAATTTTAGATATAAGATTATTTAAAATTTAGAAACTTCAAATAAAATTTAAATTTTAAATACAAAACTATTTGAAATTAAACTAAATTAAATATCTGAAAGTTAATTTAGATAGAATCTGAATTTTAGATATAAAGCCATCTAAAATTAAGATAATTGAAATTAAACTTCAAAAAATCTAAATTTAAATATAAAATCATTTGAAATTAAATATTTGAAATTAAATTTTAAATAGAATCTGAATTTTATATAAATTATATATTTATAAGAATTTTATCTATATATACATAAGTAATTTATTTTATTTAATATAATTTTATGTTTTTTTTAACTATTTCTTTTATTTATTTTTTTTATAATAAAAAAAATTAATAATTCCTTTTTTCTATAATTAAAAATTTGAAAAATATAAGTAATTTTAGTAATTATAATTTATAAAAAAATTAATGTTTCAATCAATAAAATTTGAAGAATCTGGCTGATTATCTTTAATTATTATAATTTTTATAGAAAAAGTTTAACATTTATTCTCTTTATAAACTTATCTTTGATTAAACCAAGAAATGAAAATAAATAAAGAATGATTGATTAATTAAAAAAGATAAATCTAACCAGCCAACCAAATAAATCTTAACATTTTTATAAGTAATTACTGATCTTTATTTATTTCTTTATTTTAAAGTATTTCTCTTGGTTTCAAAATAGAATAATGAAACAGGTAGCTCATAAAGGTATGAGTTCTTTTCTATTTACTTCCTGAAGTTATTAAAGAATTAAAAAGAAAAAAAAAAGTGAATGTTATGTGTTTAACATAAAATAAAAAAAAAGCTTACCGATATAATTTTAAAAATAGTAAGCAAAAAAAAAAAAAATATCGAAAAGAAAGAAAGGAAAAGAAAGTATAAAATGATAAAAAATAAAAAGTAAAGCAAAAATAACCTTAAAAAAACAAGAAAAATCAAAAATTTAAGAAAAAATAAAAGTAAAACATCGGAAATTTAAATGCGATAAAATTTAATAAATAGAAATCAAAAGCTATCTTGTTTTAATATTATAATTCAGCTAAAAAGATAATTTTTATTAATATGCCAAGAGACAGAAATATAAAATTTTAAATAAGTTGACAGTTAACTGTCATATCGTGATTGGTTAAAATAGTTTTTATATTGGAATCTCAATTCAGACGAAAATCAACAGCAGAATCATCAATTATTTATGCTGATATATGTAAATTTATAATGTGTTAAAATTCGTTTTATTTATAACCATTCTGGACGAAAAAAACTTAAATCAAGTGGTACGGCTTTATAAGACATAAATATATTATGGGTTGGCAGCATATAAACCATTTCGAGAAATTTTAATTGTTCATAAAGTTTAATGCAAACTATCTATAAGGCTTCTCGCTCTGTAAATAATGTTATTTAATTATTACAAATTTTAAAATTATATTTATTAAAATTTTTTTATTCAATTAAATCAATGCACCCGAAACTAAAGTTTTATTTATTTATTTATTTATCTTTACATAAAGAAACTAACATTCATATTTCAATCTATTCTGTACAAAAGAATTAGTTTTAACCAATTAATGCCAATGATCTCTTCCAATTTTTTTTTAAAAAGAAAATACATTTCATTTCATTAATATTTAAAACGATAATAGTAAATAGATTTAATTAAGCTTATCATATGAGAGGCGGTCAGTGGGAAATCCACTTTTTAGTCAAAATGTTTTTGTTGGTTCGCTCTGCCGATCATGGTTATGTGAGCAAACACGCTTAATAACTAAAATTACCCGCCTTCCATAGATAGGTAATATATAAATAATTCTTATTGATCAAAGTTTAAATAAATTCTATCCATGAAAAATTATTCCACGGACAAAGTATATTAATCATATACGACCGTGTAATTATGACGTTAATTTATTTAATAAATATTAATTAATCAGTGTTGCCTCAACGTCACTTTCGCAATTCAAATTTATGAATGTTAATTACTAAATGTTAATTAATTAAACTACGCAAAATACAATCGGAAAAAAAAATAATAAGCGAGGAAATTAAAACAATTTTACGATAGGAAATTATAAAATTAAAAATAGCGAAGGCGATACTATCGCAAGATAGAAAGGGAAAAATTAAGTTGTATGTATGCAATTTAAAGGAAGGCGAAATGTGAAAAATTATATTAAATTTTTATGTTTAAGGACCTCAAATCCTAGCATACAAATATATAAATTTTAATTAGAACAAACGACATGTTGTCCTAACATAGACTAACCAGATTTAGCGAAGACAATGCAATTTAGCTAAAATTTTGTTTCTTCCCAGCGAAATTATATTACTGTAAATGCAACAAGGTTCGGAAAATGCAGTTCTAAATCGGAATTTCTCCTAGAATCACTCGTATATATTGAAGAAAAAAGAATAGCGACTAATACGTGATTGTAAATGCAATTCAAAACTTTCATTAAAAATATTTCCATAATTTGCATAACATTACCTTACATATATTTCAAATTTTTTTTTTATCATGTATGGAAGGAGTTAGATTGTAAATGGATTCAAGAAAATAATAATCCGATATTATGTGACTTTTACATCGGGAGAAAATTATTTATTTGCTTGAGTTTACGTTCGGTCGCAATCGATTGATACCTTGTGTCGTTATTTGGAATAATCAGGTTATTTATAACCTTGGAAGAATATATTCAATTTATTTACATACTGAAAATGAAATGAACATTTTCTGGGTAGCGTGTCGTTCTAATCTAACTTGCCTTC
Organism: Funneliformis mosseae; assembly: GCA_910592005.1. Classification (NCBI taxonomy): domain Eukaryota; kingdom Fungi; phylum Glomeromycota; class Glomeromycetes; order Glomerales; family Glomeraceae; genus Funneliformis; species Funneliformis mosseae. Next base: position 21,083 of record CAJVPP010000627.1, read on the forward strand.
TGCCTTTTAGTCTTTGAAACCTTCTTGATCCGCAGCATTTCAAAATATATGTGTGTATACAAAATATGTCGCGGTCACATGCTCCATCACGACAAAATGCGTAGTTATCATAAAATACTTCCCTATTTGCTTCATGACATTTCCTCATTATATATGTAGTAAACAGATTTCTTTGTCGAAAGCTTCCATCATATGATAGCGCTGGTTTTGTGTTGTGGCAGATCTCGCCAATCACATCAAACAATATCCTAAATAATTAAGGCCTTCTTAAAGAAATTTATATAAAAATTTTTTTGACACTATTCACTTATGTAGTTAAATATCGCAAAAAACATAGGAGATGTTGTAGCCCAAATGCGTTAATGTCCGCGCATTTCAGACATTTACGCACTTGGGATACAACAGAGACACAATGAAGTTATGATGTGTAAATAAAGATTTTATTAATTTAGAGTTTCTTGTTTCTTCTCAAAACTTATTAATATTCACAACTTAAAACCTCCCAGAAAGTTTTTGAAAATCTGTTGACAACCAGGTTAATAATAAATAATGAAAATATTGAAGAATATAAATAATGAATAATTGATAAAAATATGTTATCAGAAAGAAATAAATTTGATAAAATTGTCGTCATGTTATTTGGCTCATAAGGTGCAGTCAAATCTTCAGAATTCAAATATTTCGTTTGGCAGATAATATAACATCGAATATTTATGGTATTGATAACATCACCAATATAACAATTTTTTTTTTCGAACTTCCCTTAATACCGGTCAATATGTTGTACGATAGGTATGATCGCTTGATCGGCTGATGTTCAGGGAGCCTGCAATCGATTCCTAAGTTTCACGATTTGTCTGTCTTTTTACCCGCTTCAATCAAAAATTATATCTAAATTTCAAACATACCTTTATTTCATAGCATTGTCAAATATCATTCAAATCAATTAAGTATGTTATACAAAAAAAAATAACAAAATATGTAGACCTAATGCTCAGCTATATTCTGAAAAAAAAATATCATCACAATGTCAATCGATGTACAAGGCTTGATCTTTTATTGAATATCACCTGATTTTCGAAACCTTAGAATTTGATTAGCATTACTGCAGAGTATGGACCGTTTATTTGTTTTAATGTCAATGTAATAAAATTAAAAATTTAAAAAAAAGATAAGTATTTTTTCGTAAGGACCGTTTTCTCAATTTCTCATTGTGCGTTCACCTTCCACCCATTTTCGCTATTTCTTCTCTATAGTCATTTTTTTTTTAATTATTATTTTTTTTTTGTTTTTATTTCTCCGATAACTTAATTCTATTGTTCGCGGTTGTTTTATTTAATTAGCAATTAGTGATTAGCTTAATTAATAAAACGGAATTTGGAAAGTTTAGAACGTCGAAGTTAAGGCGACACTTGATAAATTAATTTTAATAATTATTACATCCTATTTTATAAACATAGTGTAAAGTCATTCTGCTTAGAACTGAATGCAACAATATTTGGCTAATGACATTTCGCCAAGCGAATATAATTGTTGGAATTATCAATTCAAAAATTTGTTAATAAAATATAGTTTCTAAAATTTCGTTGTAACCCAAATGCGTTAATTTCCGAATGATCATTTCGGATATTCCAAATGCGAAGATATCCGTATGCATTTGGGCTACAAGTATAAATAGGCTTTTTTTTTTTTCAAATGGTTTTTATCTTCCGGTTTATTTTTTTATAATGAAAGCATACGTACAACCATCATTATCATCAACAACATATATACATCGTAATGAAATACTAACATTTAGGTTCTATATATTATCTGCAGGAGAATACTCAACTTCAAATTCGTTAACAATACAACTATGGAGCAACCTAAAAAATGCTGTTTGGAATGGTCTAAACTTTACAGAAAAAAGTAAAGAAGTGATTTTTGGGTGTAAGGAAGAAAAATATCGTGTGTTTGAAGTGGAATCTGGCACAGATGTTGAAGAAGGTTGGTATGAATTTACAGTTAGAGTACATAGTTCAGTATGGAGTAATGATGAAGAATGGAAATGGTTAAGCGAGGGTGAAAACCAAAATGGAAGAATTTTTATTGGAAGACCAAAAGAAAGTATGCTAAATGTTATTTCTATTTCTGCGAATTTGAAAGGAATCGAAAGTATTTTTGATGAACATGTTTTTGACCGCATAGAGAAATTACAGACAGGTAATAATACTCGCACTGATAGTTGGTGTACGTCAATGAGCATGACTATATCCAAAGAGTTCTTTGTTTACAGAAGTTTAGGTAGACCTAAGGAATTTGTTAGATATTTTGGATTAAAAAGAATGACAAATTGGTGGTTGGTTCCGACAACTGGAAGCGAGAAATTAAATATTTTATCAGAAGATGTTCAATATTTAATTATACAACAATCGTCAGGCAATTTTGTAGTTTTAATTCCTTTGACCAATGAGAAATATTATAGTTCACTTAATTCAGATGATAGCGGAGAATTGATATTAAAATGTGCAATTAATAGTAAGTGCGACAAAGAAGTTGAAGTTAAATTAGTTATAAGCAGAGGGTGGGATTTAAGTGATTCAGTGAAAAGTTGCATGGAGGCGACTAAAAAAATAACGTTTCGGGAAGATGTTGAACATGAATCAGCGCGGGTTAAAAGCCACGGAATTGATTATTACGATAAATTAGGATATTGCACGTGGAATGCATTTTATGATAATGTTAGAGAAGATGATTTATTACGAGCGCTAAGGTCTTTGCATAATGTCGGAATACAAATTGGATATATTATATTAGATGATGGATGGCAAAAAATCAATAAAAATAGAGAAATGCAAGGATTTGAAGCCAATCAAGAAAAGTTTCCTAGTGGATTAAAAGGATTAATTGATAAAGTGAAGAAAGAATTTCCTTATGTTGAAAATTTTGGCGTATGGTGAGTATAAATACGTTTTAACGCCATCAATTAATAAAAATAAATTAGTTCTAACGTTGCTTCTCTTTTTATCATTTTATAGGCATACATTATGGGGATATTGGAATGGGGTCGATCCATCATCACTTTCTACAAAATATGATATTCACAAGAACACATATCAAAACGCTAAGGCAGCTCATATAATTTCACCAAAAGATATACATAGATTTTATAATGATTTTTATTCATACTTGAAAGAACAGGGTGTTAACATGGTTAAGACTGATTTTCAAGCGTGCTTTGATGATATTATAGATCATGAGGAATGTAAATGGTGGTGGGTTGATTATCAAAAAGCATTAATAGAATGTAGCAATAAATATTTTAATCAAAAAATCATTTATTGTATGGCTCATAGTCCTTTCATCATGCAAAATACGTTATCAAATAAAAGTATTTTAAGTGGAGATTCTAAACCCCTTTTTAGAAATAGTGATGACTATTATCCGGATATTGAAGAATCACATTCGTGGCATATTTATACAAATCTTATGAATAATTTGTTTACGATGCATTTATATAGTATACCAGAATGGGACATGTGTCAGTCTTATCATAAGTATGGGGAGTATCATGCTGCTGCCAGAACAATTAGCGGTAGTCCGATGTATATTACTGATTTACCGGATCATCATAATGTGGAAATATTGAAAAAATGTTTGGTTAAAACTCCAAAAAATACCATGCAATTATTGAGATGTGAACAATCTGCTGTTCCGTCTGGAAATACTGATGATTTATTTTTAAACTTGACTAAGGTTGATAAATTATTGAAGATTTTGAATAAGAATGGTAGGATTCGTGTACTTGGATTGTGGAATTGTCGAGACAAAGATATAATCGATCAAATTAACATTAGGGAGAGCTTAAGGTTTGGAGAGTATTCTATGAAAGAAAGTGAGGATGTAAAAGAAGATATTGTGATTTATTTTGTGAAGAATAAGGAGTTGGTATCTTTGAAGAAAGAGAATATTAATGTCATGGTTAGAAAACAATCTTTTGAAATTGTTTTATTTATACCTGTGGATATGTTAAATATAGATAATTACCGTATCAAGATGGCCTGTATCGGATTAATTGATAAATATAATGGGAGCAATGCTATATTGTCAAGTGAATTAAAAAGAATTCGTAATCAAGCTGTTTATTATGCTAATTTGGTTGGTTATGGAGAATGTGGATTTTATATATGGTGTGATAAGGGAAATATTGTTAATATTAATGTCTATTCGAATGATGATGAAGTGGAGGATAAGAATATAAAGTATGAAATGGAAAAGTACATGTTAATCGTTCAGTTAGGAAATAATGAAAGAGAATGTGAGAAGGATAGCGTTAAATTAAGAATTGAAGTAAATTTTGATGTATAGTAAAAGATTTCTAATGATGAATGAGTTTATGATTTTAATAAAATATTTTTATTTATTGGTATATTTGAAAATTGTATTGTTCAATTAGGTAAGCGATAAATTTGGCAATTACAGTTGATAAGTTGGTCAAATTACTAATGAAAGAGGTTTTAATAAATTTATAAACTGAAATATTTCTCTAGATTAATATTTTATTATAACAGAGAAGTTTAAATAAGCCTTTATTATAATTAAATTTGACAAATTTCAAAGTAATACAAAGTTATATATAAATCATGTGATTAATTGTATTTTAATTATAAATATTTCAGAAGTTTAAATCTAATATAAGTATAATGAAAGAATTTTGCTATGAATCATCAGTTATGTGATTTCTTATAGAATAATTTGTCACCCCGCGTCACACCTTTCACGTTTATTTTCAGAATTATTTTCGAGTGTTAAATCATATTCGTTACATGTTATTCGTCGCGTCCCTAATTTCGGCCAAAATTTATAATGCCGGCTAAAATGCCTTTTTTGAAAGGTTAACGATTCAAAAAAGGTAATTTTGATTTTTTGACAAAATTGGCAAAATTCAAATTAGGTCACACAAACCTCCAATCAAGAAAATTTGTAACACCGGTGATCAATAGCAAGCTTCATAAATAAAATATATTAAAAAATTAATTATTTATAAAATATAAATTTTATTTATTATATTTTTAAATATTTTATTTATTATAAAGATAATTATTGTTAAAATAATAATAATTAAAGTTATTTAATTTAATAAAAACAAATAAGCCAATAGCTAAAAAAGAATAAAATTTTTTATCAATTTAATTTATTTTATTTATTAATATATTTTATTAAAAATATATCAAAACTTATAAAAAACATTATTTATTTAAAATATATTATAATATTCTATATTAAAATATTATTCTTTAAACTATAAGTATAAAATTATTTTCTAATAATATAAAAAGATAAAATAAAATTTCTAGATTTATCATATTATGATATATTTAATAGTAGTATTTTTAAACTTTTAAAATTAATAATTATCAATATATATTAATTTATTAATTTTTAATTTTTAAAAATAATTTATTATTTAATAATTACAAAAATATAATTTAGTTTATTGGATTTATTACATTAATACATATTAATAGTAGTATTTTTATATTTCTAAGATTAATAAATAATGAGATATATGAGTTTAAAATTTTTAATTTTTTTATAATAATTTATTATTTATTTTAGTGTTTTAGATAAAACTAGTTTTGTCAAATTGATCTGCAAAAATCTTTTCAATTTAAAATTTTAAAGGTTTATGATAATTTTAAATCATAAAAAAATTCTCTAGATGAAATATTTCAGATGTTGAAAAATAATTTCTTCTAAAACATTAATTTATTTATCTTTAAAAAAATCACTAGTTAATTATATTATTTTTAATTTTTACTTAGAAAATATCATAAAAAATATTATAAAAGTATTAATTTTTTTTAATAATATATTTTAAATATTTAAAAATAATTAAAATAATTGTAATTAATAAAAAATTGCTTGCAAATTTGTAAAAAAAATTAGCTTTAATATAGTTTTTTTTAAATTATTTTATATTTTATAAATATAAATAATTATAATTTTAAATAATGATTTAAATAAAATAGTTTAAAAATTTAATTTAAAATATATTAATTTTAAAATATATAAATTTAAAATAAAATAAATTTAAAATTTATTAATCATAAATTACTTGACTATTTTAAATATTACTTTATAATATATATTTATAAATAAGTTTTATAATTTTATTATTATATATAATAAATTATATGAAAAATTTGCAGTAAAAGCAAAAATTAATAAAAAGAATAAAAATAAATTAATATTAAATATCTTAATTTAAAATTATTTTTAATATTAAATTATTAAATAAAACTTAAAGGTTTAGTAGATTATCTAAATAATAAAGGTAAAATTATATTAAAATCTTATTAAAAAATTTATAATATTTATAAAAATAAAATTTATAAAGTAATAAAATAATACTAAAATTTTAGTAAAAATTAGTAAAAATTAAAAGTTTACCATTTTATTAAATTTAAAATAAATTGAAATAAATATTATACTTATATATAATAAAATTAATTTTTTTTTAATAGTTTTTTTCTTTTTTAAAATTAGTATTATATAAAGTGATTTAATAACTATTTTACTGATTATTAAAAAAAAATAGATTATTAATTTAAATTAATTTAATTTAATTTATTATTTTTAAATGAATATTATTATTAAGATATTTTATTAATTATTTATTAGTTATTTGATTATTAATTATTTATTTATAGGAGTTTTCTATTTACTACAGTAATAATTATTATTAGTATTACAAATTTCTTTTATTAGATATTTATGTAACCATATTTTAATTTTTGCCAAAATTAAACTTGTCTTTTTAGATTTATATAATATTATCTACCTTTTAAAAGGGTATTTTGACTGGTATTATAATTAGAATTATAAATTTTAGCTAAAATTAAAGATATGATAAATAATTTATAATTAATATAATTTTACATATGAAAAAATTCTTTATTTTCAGAATATATAATAAAAATAAAATGTGAAACGTGTAATGTAAAATAATAAATTATTTATTATAAGGAATTATATAACACTAGTAATAATTATTACAAGTAATTTATAGCAAAATTAATATATTTTTAATAATTATTTAATTAGCTTTAATAAGTTTATATTAAAAATTTTAGTTTAATTTAATTATTATTTTAAAATATATAAAAAAATAAATAATTAGTTTTATAAATAAAATAAATATTTATATATATTTTTTTAATAATAATATTTAATTTTTATTTTTATTAATTACTAAATAATACAGGACTTATATAATAAAAAGAAAAGAATAATCAGAAAAAATCAATTTTATATTTATATGCTAAAATATGATTTTAGGTCAAAATATATTCAGATTTAATATTATCTTATTTTTTATTTTTTCAAATCATTTTCCTTTTTTCTATTACAAAGATTTCATATTATTCTTTCAAATGTTTTGCAGGCAAATTTGCCTGCAATTTTATTTAATAATTAAAATTAATTATAATAATTTTAAATATTTTTAAAATAATTTATTTAAAAATTAATATTTTTATAATAAATTTTATGATGTTTTCT
>CAJVPP010000628.1:0-28605 GCA_910592005.1 Funneliformis mosseae
GAATAATTATACACTTATAAAATAATTTAATTATTAATTAATGTTTAAATTTTAGTATTAGGAAATTATAGTATTAACGTTAATAATAAAAATAACAAAAAAAAAATTTATTTATTTCCGTAATGACAAGAAACATTTCGTTTTAATGAAATTTATTTTTTTGTTGCATTATTTATGATCGCCACTGTATATAAAATTGCAAGTGATAAAGTTCAATAAAATTTAAGCTAACTTTTAACAAACTAAAATACTCGAAAAATAAATTTTTCATGAGACAATAATTGCAAAAATAATTTTCCGGCTAAAGGTTTTTTAAAATAGGTTAATTTAAATCCGGCCGAAATTCAATATCCAGACAGAATTAAAGATTTCATGACGTTGTCTAACTCCGGCCAAATTTATAGTAATCTCCCAAGTTAATTTTAACCCGGTGTTACGAATCGTACTGCGCCTCAGATAATTAACAATGCGATTGTCATGAATCGAATAATTTTATTTTACACTTCTTGTCCTCATACAAGGTTCTGATTGTGATAACTAACTACATGAGTGAATCGTGATAATAAATCGTCTTGATTCCAGGCCTAACACCGGTTAAAGAATTTAGGTTTCTATTTCTCAGTCTCACTTAGATCTAAAAAGGCCGTTGAAAGTGAAATAAAAGATTTTTCATTAATTAAATTTTATTAAACAATTTCTTTTTTAATAAGTATGTAATAACGTTAAATATCAAATTTATAGAAAATAGGTTTCTTTTTGATTAAACACTCCCTCTTAGTTTGAAAAGTATTTTCGGCGTATTCTTTGAACTTGAACAGTAAACATGCATATTTTGCATTAATAATTACTCTTTTAAAATTACTATTATCATGTAAATTTCATACAAAGAAAAATAAGAGCGCTAAATATGATTCCTTTGATCATATCATAACGTTAATAATAAAATAGTTATTTATTCGAATAAATAAAATAGTTACCCACTTGATAAAATGAGAAATATTTTTCATATAAGTTTGCCTTTGCATCTTCAAAATTTGCACCTTATTGTTAGATTAATGCTCATTTTAATTTAAACATCCATCATGTCTCCATATATTGCATCGTTTAATGAACACTTTAAAACAGTTTAATTTAAAAATTTTGGGGGCAGAGAAATAAATTCAATTTTTGTACGATGTTAAATTTTTTTTATTTTTGAGATGTTTTAAATTTATGAAAATAGAATTACTGGCAGGTAGGCAATGCAATTGGATTAGCTCATATGGGAGTTTTGCTATAAAAATCAAGTTACGAATATAGTAAATGATATGATCCATAACGTGACTTTAATAACAACCTCCTACATATGTTTATTTAATCAAATGTAGTTCACTTGATTATTTGAAAATTTCGCAAATGCACTTATTTACTAGTTCACTTGCTCATAGTAAAAATTTAGAAACTTCAGTGAATCTCAACAAAACGTTCACGATTACATAAAATTTAAAGGAAAGAAGGTTATAAGTTCTGTATGTTAGACTTTTTTAAATAATATGTAAAATATTTCGTATGGTTATTTTTCCAAGAAAAAACTAATTTATTAATTTTTTTTTCATAAGAATAATTCAAAATTTAACGAAAAGTTTACATTGTCAATGGTAGCTATGACATGCGTCATAAAAAGATATAAATGTTACATATATAAGAAACCTCTATATTCTTTTAAAAACTTATTTTTTCTTTTTACAATAATAATTACTAACTTAAACATCAAGGATCATATTTAATATTTAGTTTTTTTAATAAATTTTTTTTCATTTCAGAGAATTCTAATTTTTCAGGATCCCATTCACCCTTTTTAATTAAATCATTAACCTTTTTTCGTGTTTCATCAACATCAGAATGATAATAACTAGTAAAATAAAAATTTTATATTAAATTAAACTTTAAAATAAAAAAATTATAACTGAATTGAGTAATAACTTACATTACATCAGGAAACCAAGACTTCCAACGTCTTTGAGGTGGCAATAAGTAAAATAATTCAATTACTCTTAAAATCTATAAAAAAAAAATTAAAATATTTGTTAATATATTAAAACAGTTTAATAATATAATACGATGTCAAAATCTAAATAAAAACTTCCGCTTTATGCATCAAGTATGAAATTCTATTATTATCTTCATCAATTGCTTTATTAAGCAACCCGAGAAGTAAATTCAAAAGATATATGACGACAATGGAAACGAATAAAGTCAATAAAATAACAAAGTATGAATTCTCTTTATGTGACCAATTCCCCAAAGTGCTTAGATCACCTATAATAAATTAAATTATTTAAAAGAGTAAATATGATATGATTAAAAGATTGAATTGCAATACTTTATATAAATATACCTGATAAGGTTAAAAATATTGCAAAAAGTGCAGTTCTGAAATCAGCAAACATATTTGTATTTTCGTAAGGTTTTTGAATAATAAATGGATTTGTACTAATTGAATCATCTTCAAGTATTTGATTATAAGAAGAAGCAATGTTCCAAGGATTATTTTGATCCTCATTTTTTGTATAATTATCTAATGAATATTGAAGTTTTGGTCTTAAGAGAATATAAAAGGAAAGAGCAAATCCAATAATTATGATAAACAAAATAAATAAAAAATAAGAAATTTTTTTTGCAGCATTTATAATAATTGTAAAATATACTCCAAAAGCTTCAAATACTCTAAAGAACGTTAAGAATTTTAAAACTAAAATTAGACATGTAAATGATCGTAAAGATGTAGTTTCTTCAAAATGATTTATAGAGTAAAAACTAGTATAAGATATAAACAAATATGCTGCAGCATATATAATAAAATAAATTAATAATTACAATGTTATTATTATTAAAAAAAAAACTTTCATTAAATATTTCAACGTACCAAATACAGAATAAATAGAGTAATTACTATCAATTAGTCGTCGGTATGCCAAAAAAAAGTGAATTATGGCTAATAAACATGAAGCAATAAAAAGATTAACCCTAGTTTCAATATAATCTTCAGAAAGTATTGCAGCAGCAGTGAAGCATCCAAATAAAGCATTAAACCCCATCCAAATCATAGCAAAATAATATTTTCCATAAGTGTTCCACTTAAAATTAATTAATGCCTCGCCACCCCAAGTTTTACAAATTTCACTAGTCCTTGTTATCGTGAATGGACTATGTTGAGGTTGAATAAATTCATTCAACATATTATATTTTTCTGGATAATTAACAAATTTGTAATAAGGTAGCATAAAGGTAATTGTAGGTTTTGAAGAACAATACAATCTATAATATAAATAGGCAGATCTATCAATAATCGTAATATTATTAACAATATTAAAATGATCTAAAACATAATATATTAAATAAGTAAGAGGGAAAATATATATGCATATACAGAATTCGATAATTAAAAGTAATTTTCCATATGATTTATTAACAATCTTTTTCAAAAAATAATTATATTTTGTCCACGGAATAGATCGTGTTAAATTAACTAATTTAAAACCTTCATAGGGATAAAGGTGTGAGGAATTCAGCCGTCCTATGTCATAATCAAGAGAATCTATTATCATGTCTGTATCACATAAATATTTTATGATATATTCAGGATAGTATTGGTTCAATAATGACATCGAATATGTGATAATGCTTAAAAACGCTTTATTATTTGCTAAATCTCGTTTAAAACAATCTATGCATTTCTTATAAATATTATCAACTGATTCTATATCACGTTTCTTAATTGCAGTTATTAGTTTTACACCATATTTCAAAAATTTGTATCTATCGTTTTCTCCAAGTGAAACCCAAAAAGATTCATCAATATAGTATGCGAGCCGACGTACTTCATTCAAACAAAAGAGAAAATAATTTAAAATCAAATCATCATCTTTTAAATGGAAAATAAAAATGCCAACATTCGTCAATATAATAATCTCTTTACTATTAAATATCTTTGCTTCATATATATTTATCACCTTATTATATTTGGTTTTTTCAAATTTTTCGATTATCTTTTCATTTCTAAATACACGTAATCCAATAAATCCAATCATTTCATTATTAGTATAAGTTTTCAGTTTAATACCCTTTGATTCATATTCATAAGTTACATCTAGTAATAAATTTGATATATTATTATTCTCAAATGATATGAATGGATTCTCGTATTCACTGTTGTCCTTTTCTATTCCGAAATAAGCATTCCAACTTTCTGTGACTTCATCGGCTTCGAATTCCTTTAATAAATTGTGATTTATATCTAATTTTATCTCATCGAATTCAAGTTCGTCAAATTTAATTTTCCATACATATCCGTCTATTACCACAAAATATATATTTTTTTGATTGGTAATCATAAAGCAGACTTGAAATATTTGGTAAAATCTCGATTGTGTTATCTGGGCAAAGTTTCCGACAGTATTTATTAATAGTATCTCGAAGTTTGTTAATTGAATTATAATCAAATAACGAAAGTAATAAACAATGTAGGACGGCATCTTTCTTAATAAAATTATATATTTTATCTAAGTAAATTACTTTAATTAATGTCTTGAAATTGAAGTTATATTTTACAAAAAATTATTTATAAATTAAATATACCATGATTTTCAACTTTTAAATCAAACGACATAATAGGTGTCACTGGTTCAGTTGAATAAACTGTAATTTCATCATTTATTTTCAGATAAATGAATCCTTCTTTACTAGACATTTTGATGTCTTTCGTTTTAATCTGTAAACTTTTTGATATTTTTGACAAAATTTTATCATCAATAATGCTCCGTTCATATATATTGTTATTTAAACGAAATTGAATCCTATCATGTTTTGATAGGCCTATCAACTCCGCTCCTTGAGGTACCTCATAAATCTTTTTACACTTCCATCTTGCTGTTTGTGTTGAATGAATCCAAATAATACTAGTAGAATACTTTTGATTATTCAAAAGGCTGACCGATTTATCAAAAAAAGGGTCATCTAATGTATTTTCATGTATACTAAATAAAATAAATTCCTCTTTTGAATTAAAGTTACAGTAAAATCGATCAATTCCAAATTTAAAATATAACTCCATTTCTCGATTTTGATTCTTCATATCAATTAACCCTAGAGAATTGTCATATAAAATTTATTAATTACAATGATATATACAAAATGATTTTATAAAATTTTCAAGTTTTTATTATTATACTTACTCAAGTAATCATGCACATTCCCTTCAATATGTGAACCATATTCAACATAACTGAGTACTAGTTTCTTCTTATCAGAGACACACATGTGAAAAAATTTTTTTTTATCTTCCTCATCGAATTCCTCAGTTTTTTTAACGCGAAAAATTTTATCGGAATTAAAGGTACAATCAGATTTAAGTTTACCCTCTTCATCTTCAATATTCCACCCGACAATTGTTTTATCTTTTTCACTATAAGTTACAATGTAATTTGCATTCGGTGATATTTCTATGATAGTAATTTGACTACCTTCATGAGGTTTATCGGATTTGATTTGTTCTAAGTTAATTATTTCGTGACACATTTCTGGAATAAAATATAATATAAATGTTAATTTTAGAGGGAAGACAACACCCTTTAAATAATAGAATTTATCAAGTTCTACCAGAATCTTTATGACATGCACAACGAGACCGGATTGGTCCGGATAATGCATAATTAATTAACCACAAACACAAGCACACACATGCTTGTGCAAATTTTTCTAAATTTTATTGCATGAAATTTGTGTAACCATAAATTATTTGGTAACACCATGAATTTTATACTTCGTTTTAAAAATATTTTTTTATTTTTTTTGAAGTTCCAATTATTTTTTTGTATATTATAGAATTAAGAATAAAAATTCTAGACTTATTACAAGGGTTCACGTTAACCAATAAGCCGATCTGATGAGAAGTAAATTTACATTTAAAATGTGGAAATACAAATTTTTTACCTTGTGATCATAATAATTCAATAATTACTAATGTATGCAGTTAGCTATTATATTTTGAAATCGGTTTATTTAAATATTATTATTATAGATATTCAAAGATATAGGTTCCACTGCTTAAACGATGAACTTTTCAAAAAATTTTTCTCTATAATGCGGTTATGCAAAAATATCATGCGGATACGAGTTACGGTATAAAATTAACCAAGTTAATAATATTCGACTCTTTCAAATTACTGAATAAAGTACTTGGAAATAGTCATCATCTTTTTGTATAGAAATCATTTAAAAAATTCTTTTTAATGAAATTTAATTATAGCGATAATAATTTATACCATCCTTATTTTCAACTTATATCAAGTAATTCTGTTTATTACAAAAATTGGTGTATTTTGATTTGTCATTTACATCTCTTACAAATATTTAAACATTTCTTGACTATCTATCGAAATTTGGTAATGAGTTACCCCCATCATCATATATTTGAATATAAATTTTTTTATCGTAGGTACTTTTTTAATTTTTTTATTTCGAATGCAAGCACTAGTGTAATCACCAATATTATATTGGCTTTTAAATTGTCAAGTCTAACATAGTTGAATCTGTATATCTTTTTTTCGAAAATTTTCGTCCCCTCGATACGTACTCTTATAAACCAATTTCCGATTTCTCTAGAGAAACTGATTAAAATAAAAAAACTAAAAATGTTAACTGTTAATGTGACGCCAAGAAAGCTTGAATTCTTAATATTGAGAGTTAAGAGAAGCTCAGATTTTAAGTTTAGCAAGGTTAGTTATCCTTCGCATAATGACCAGAAAAAATGGTAAGAAACTGATTTTCGGTAATTTATTGACTAAATCTCTAAAAAAATTTTTTCTCACTTCCTAATAAAACTGGAAATTTACGTAAAAAATCAATTTGTTTTTGCTAAAAAACATAATTTTCTCATTGCGACACAATGTCGAACCAACAAAATAGAGCTTAAAGGGAATCATACATGTTCAAAATTATAAAGAGTTTTGAATGAAAAAAGTTGTTGCTTTAAAAAAATGGTTAAAACGCCGAAAAAAATCAAAATAGCTTGTTCAAAAAAATTAAGAGCAGCTAATATAATAAGCTATATGCTATATCGGATATTACTTAAGTTGTATATACTCTATAACTTCAAGTAATATTAACAACTTTTATGAAGGGAAAAATGAGGATTGAATTTTAATTTGTTCTGTTGAAAAAGCCGAAACAATATTTTTTATAAAGGTAAGAAATAATTTATTTTATATTTAATATATATTTTTGTTTAATTTTTTTATATTAACGTTAAGGAAAAACGAAACTGAAAATTAATTTCGTAAATGAAGGTGCATTTTGTTTAGAATTTTTAGATTCTAAGACTACAAGTATTCTATTAATTCAAGATTCAATTATTGAGGATGAGGGAAATTATATAATCGAATGTGACAACGAACAGAAACCCAAATTAAATCATTCAAAATATATTACAAAAATTAAACATTTTTATTTAGATAACACAATACAATCGGCTATTCTTCTAATTAAATAGAAGTTCGACTATTTTTTTACGAAGTATATTTTCTATTACTGCCTCTATCGGAGAAATTTAGTAATAGTTTAATGAATACAAACATTAATACTTAAATAACCCTTGTTCTAAGATTCCTACTTTTCAGTAACTAAATATCCAGCCACAATTCTGTTAATTTTATCTAAAACTTCCAAGATTTTTGACACATATAAAATATTTATGTTTTGTGATTTGAAAAAGATGATTACATCTAGCATACAAGTCATGTAGCCTGAAAGAAAATGTCTCAACCGTATAAAGTTCTGACTAGTTACGGCAACTACATAATATTCGAATATTGATAACTTTATGTAGAAATGGTCAAAAATTTACCAGGATATTATTAAAAATTTAATCGGATCGATGACGGAAAGGTGTAAACTTGTTATTTAAGAATAATGCGAAATTTCTTATTTTCAATGTTTTATTTATAAAATCTGCTTTTGCACGCGTTTCATAATAAATTACCTTTATGTTTGGATTTTTGTAATTAATAATTTGAATTTCTGATTTTATAGCTATATTAATTTGAAAGGCCTAGGTCAGGTTCAAGGTAAGTTTTTTATGTGATTAATAAATAAGGTGGCAATCTTACCTTTAATTATTTTTTTTTTTTTGTTTTTTAAAAAAAAAAAAAGAAATGATCAATTGATGGAGATAAGTTTTTCCTGACTGTAAAAGGGTCACATTTTTTAATGCAGTAGTTACTAAAAAAATCATTTATCACCAAAACAACAATTTCAAAGTAACTATCATTCTACTTATCCCACGTAACAACAGAGCCCATGATTGAATAAATAGCAAGAATTAGTTTCTACAACATTTGCCTGATTTAAAAACTTCTTCATGAATAATATGAGATATCAATATATTCCAAAGCTTGTGAACATTTTCTAAAATAATTATCCAAACGAGTATAAATACAGACAGTAAGTATCGCTAGATGTTTATTTACGAATACTGTATTCTAAGAATGTGAGACAATTAAATTTATAGAAACTTAATTAGTTGTCAAATATCAAACTATAAAATCAGCTAATGTACCGGAAGAGAAAAGCAAAATTATTTTGCTTCTTGTAGTGATTATAATGAAAATAGTCGGGATTAAATACAAACTTTAAGAAAGTCTGTACTTAGCGTTAGTGCTTTAAGTAGAGATTTTACCCGGTTATAACAATTCGGTTTTAAATTCGGGTCTACCCGGTTTGAAAATATCCGGTTCCAAATTTTAAAGCAAAGCAAAACCGATTGCTATATAAACGAATGCAACCGGTTGGAAAATCCGGTTTACCTAAAAATAATTTGTTATAAAATAATTCCATATTTAGTTTCTCGAACGAGATTTTCCCATATATTTACTCTTTCTTTTTTGCACTCTTTTTTTATGCATGTTTTATTTTCATTATGGCGAAACATCTACTTTTTCAGATACAGAAACTATTACAAAACTTACAACTAACGAATCAAAACCACAGGCACAAAAAGTATTATTAAGAAACGAAGTATAGAATTTCGCTCATCCTTTCTTTCGGATCGAAAAAGAAAATCCTAACTAGAAAATGATATTTTTACTTTTAATATAAATTTAATAAATATTTCGATTATATATCTAAAATAGTTAAATTGGAAGTTGAATTGATATTGATTCAACCCGGTTCTTTAAGCCGGTTTCGATTCGGGCCGAGCCCTAGAATTGACCCGGTCATCGATTGCAACTGATTTAAACCGCGTCAGATTTTTTGAAAATATTTAAAATCGGTATTCGGAAATAAAAACGGTTCCAATCTTTACTTTGAAGGTAGTTATAGGATATTCATGTGGAGATAAGCTATTAATGTTTAAGTGTCATTTTACTGATATAGGTATCTCAGGCGGAAATATTATCTCGTAATCCATTCTCTTATTTTTAATGATTGTGCCGCAGCGCGTAAATTTCAAATCCTTGAGTTTGATATATCTATGTATATTAATTACTAGTCTCAAATTTCTAAATTATGTGAAATGCTAAAATTCTAAAGTTCATTCGCAACTAATAAACTTACCAACTTTGCAATTTATGTGTTCTTTTATAAGCTCTTTGACTTTTTATATGACGCAATGTTCTCACATTTGTAATTTGTTTTTATTAAAATATAATTGTCTCCTTTTAAACTGTTTCTAGATATACATTAATAACTATCTTATATTGTTATTAGGAAAGTTAAAAAATGGTTGATTACAGTACAGTTAAACTATAATAATATAAGGAAGGAATATTTAGCAAAATAACTAGAGAACATATTTGAAGATTATAGGGTAGGATAGGTCAATTTTCAATATGATTAAGTATTTTGAATTATAAATTTTTAGTAAATTTTAATTATTGCCGCATAAATTTATTTCTTGATGAAATAAATATGTAATACCTCATATATTCAACTTAGATATGATTTGAACAAATAGTTAAATTGTGAGTTTTATGCTAGTAAATTTATATCTATCAAAGCCGATGTTACATAATATTCTAAATGAGTTTTAAAGTATCAAAAAATCGCAAATATCATGTAATTAACAAAAATATTCGATCAAATAGGATTATTATATTGAGGGATTTAAAAATATAATATTCAAAGTTTATATTATGAATAGATATGTTATATATCAAATATGCGATTTCAAAAATAAATTATATATCAAAATTTATTGTTTTAGAAATATAATCTATAAATTATTAAAATAATTAATTTATGTAATTTATGGATGGATTGTCCTTGAATTATTATTACTTACTATAATTAGATTCATTGCGAATATTCTCATTGAATTTGATTTGTTTACTTTTTTCATCTGAAATATATCAAAAGATTAAGTATATTATCATTATTTGATTACTTAAAATAAATTTATATATACCATTATCATTATATTCAATATTATCGTTAATCTTTCTTTTGCCTTTATAAATTCACAATATTAGTAATAATATCAAGTAATTGTATAAGATGACCAATATAGACTTATTTACCAACAATTCTGATCATTGTAGATTCCGCTGATATTGTTATTACTTTACTTCTGACTGGATTTTTTATTATAATAGGTCCAATGTCTGAAGAATATATAATTTTTGTGGAATTCTTTTCTTCATTCAAAATTATTTCATCAATAAAATCACATATAGCTCCAGTATTTAATCTTTTATTCGGATCAGAATGCCAACATTTTTGCATTAATTCAATATATCCTTCAGGTGCATTTGTGATAATAGGAGGACGAATACCATCACAAATTTTAATAATAAGATCTGTATCATAATTTTGGTCCCAAAAAGGTCTTCTACCTGTCATTAATTCCTACATAATCATACCAAAACTATAAATATCTGAGGATTTAGTATATTTATTAATTTTTATCCCTTGAAATACTTCAGGGGCTATATAAGGAATGATACCATAATACTCATTTTCGTTATCTGATAATTCAGTTGATAATTTACTAATTCCTAAATCACTTATTACCACATCATTTTCATTATTACAAAGAATATTTCCACTATGAAAATCTCGATGAATAATTTCTTGACAATGAATATTATTAAGTGCATAGCTAATTTCTTGTAATATTTCTAATTTTTTATCCCATTTAATAATATTAAAGTTATTATTAATATATGTTTTTAAATCATATTTATAATATTTCATAACTATTACAAAATCTTTTGTTTCAAAATTTTGAGTTATTCCATAATATCTATTTAAACTTAGCAAACAACTAAAGGGATCTTCATTTAAATTAGCATTATAAATCATTATAAGCTAGATTATAAATGATATTTAATATATTAATATAGATTTTTTTAATAATTTATTAAATAAAAATACTATACCTCATTTAATTCTTTTTTAGTAATATTTTTAGAATTTTTAAGTTGTTTTAAAGCAACTATTATATTAAGATTATTATATTCAAAATCTTCCTTTTCTTTTTTCCAATAAGGTGGACCATTAATCCAAATAGCTTTATAAACTTTACTAAATCCTCCTTCACCAATTATTTCTATTATTTGAAATTGACTAAAAGGAATAAATAACATTCTACAAGATTCTTGAATAAAATTAATCTGTGTATATTTGATAAATTCATCAACAATTTTATTTTCACTAGATATATATAATAATTTAGATTGATAACAAATTATACATATATAATGATGATATTGCAAAGGTTTCCTTTTTTTATAACAACTATTGCATATATTATAATTAATATTTTCCAGATTATTTACATATTCAATAGATGTAATTTTTTTAACATATACTTTCGATTGAAATCTATTCAATAAATCTAAATTTTTAGCAGTTTTTTGATACCAATAAAAAGCCAATTCTAAGTTCTTTTCTGTTCCTTTACCATCTTCATAACAGTATGCTAAATTAAACATTGCAGATGCATTTCCATTTTTTGCAGCTATTTGATACCAATAAAAAGCTATTTCTAAGTTCTTTTCTGTTCCTTTACCATTTTTATAACATGCTGCTAAACTATTCATTGCATGTACATAACCATTTTCTGCAGCTTTTTGATACCAATAAAAACCTTTTTCTAAGTTCTTTTCTGTTCCTTTACCATTGTTATAACATATTGCTAAATTATTCATTGCAGATTCATCACCATTTTCTGCAGCTTTTTGATACCAATAAAAACCCTTTTCTAAGTTTTTTTCTGTTCCTTCACCATTTTCATAACAAATTGCTAAATTATACATTGCACATGCATCACTATTTTCTGCAGCTTTTTGATACCAATAAATACCCTTTTCTAAGTTTTTTTCTGTTCCTTCACCATTGTCATAACATACTGCTAAATTAAACATTGCTGTTACATAACCATTTTCTGCAGCTTTTTGATAATAATAAAATGCAAACTTATAATTAATTCTAGTTCCAATTCCTTTATCATAGCATCTACCTAAATATAGTTGTGCAATAGGAAAATTATCTGCTATTTTGAAGAAACAATTAAATCCTTTATAATTATCTTCTTTTAAATCGAGTATATTGTAATAAAAAAAAATTCCAAGGAAAAAAACATTTATTGGTTCATTTTGATTTTCTTTAAGCCAGTTAAATATATCATTGGTTGTTTGAATAGTAAGAGCAATGCAATTATTAATAAATTGCTTCCTTTTTTCAAATTCTAAAAATTCTTTTTTATTCAAAAGTATAAATAATTTATTTATTAAACTATTAATATTATCTGTTGAATTAATCATTTCTGAGCATACGTTATTTTTTGTTTCTGCTTTAGCCATGATTGTTGAGAAAAATAAAATTAAAGGTAGAAAAAATTTCGTCCGTCTTTGTATTTAATCGGCCTAAAATCTTTCTTAAAATAATTTTGACACAATTCTAAAAAGGGTAAAAAAAATTACTCCGTAATGCATCATGCAATGTACGACAGATTGGCTATAATGCATGCATAATTTGTGTTAGTTGTTTCTAAGGGAATTAGTAATTTATTTTTAAAAAAATTGAATTATTTGAGGAAACATTTGGTGAAACCCATCACATTCGCATTAAGTCATAAAAACGAAATACACTTTTATGGCTAATATTAATAAATATTGTTAGCTGCAAAATGCAAAACCATCGATCTACTGCAGATCTTATATATGAGAGCTTCTCTGAAAAAAAAAATGATTGACGATCTTCATGTTATACTCTATCAATGATAAATTTTAGTCAAATAACGTAAATCAATAGAAAAAAAGATGAAGGCGTATATATTTTATTCATCGAAATTGTAGCTCATTTGATAAAAAATCAAACTCTGACTTTGAGTTAGGTGCTTGAGAATGTGCTTAATGTTAAATAATGAACCTTTGAAATCATAAACATATACCTTTCTTCATATAGGATTAATTTTGATAATCATATTCGACAGGGCGTTGTTCAATTAGGTCAATTAGGGCGGTCGGTTTATGGCCAATAGAAAATTTTTGAAAATTGAACACGTGATTTATTTTTTAATTTTAATGTTAAAAAAGGGCGTATAGAAAAAGTGCGAAGCAAACACTTCTAAAAAATTCTAATAAATTTTCTTATTTTGTTTCGAATTTTAAAAAATTTTAGAAACAAAAGTTCGGATTTTTTTTTTTTTTTTGCAAAGACCAATCAAATCAATGTATCCTAATACAAAGTTAAATATACAGATTTAAATGATGGTTTGTTTTTAAAGAGCTTTTAAAATAAATACTAATTATTTTAAATAAATTACACAATAAAAATTTTATTTTAATTTTGTACAGAATAATTTACCCGTTACATGTTTATAACATGACATATTACCTCACGCTCACGAAAAGTTTATAAATTATACCAAAGTATACTTTTTTACATTAGTTCCTTCTCATCAATGAAACTTTAATAAAATTCATATTTGGATAATAAATAAATATTTAACATTATTAAAAAGATAAATCGAAGCATTATCGAAATTATTTTGCCGATAAAAATAAATTAATTTGTTGTTATGTGAGAAGCAAAATTTTTGGTATTTTTAAAGCTATTTTTGTGGATATTTTAAGAAAAGAGACATAAGGTTGAATCGGTCCTGATAAGACCGACCGATCTTAGACCGCTGTTTTTTGCGAAATTTTACTGCATCTCATAAGACGTACTTTGCCGATTGTCATGAAATTTATAATTTTTATCAATTTGCAACGGTTTGATATATTTTATCTTATTTAATTATTTGATTATTTTTCATTAATTATTAAGTTTATATCATTAGTCAATATTTGTATTATTTATTAACATATAAAGGCGTAGTTTAGTATTAATTAAGAATTTTATATAAAAAAAACATGTAACTTGAGTCGACTGGAGCTTATGACTCTAAGATAATATTTTACACTTTAAACCTTCTTCTTGTCTTCAGCTAGGCTTTGTTTTACTACACTTCGAATCGTAATAAATCGTTTGTTTATTGTAATTTTCGCTAGGAAAGGCCTTTGAGTTATTAAATTAATTTGCTTTTCAGCACAATTCCAATACCGGTTAATGGACCGGTCCTTGCGGTTCTCAGTCCATATTCAAAAATCTGGTTCAGATCATATTTGATTTGTGATTATAACTTGTAAGAAAAATTTAGCAAAACTAGGAAAGAGCCATCGTATTTGATATATTGGGAGGTAAGCTGTTCGTAACTTGATTTTAATGACAAACCTCCCAGATGGGAGGTCGTCAGGGAAATCTGCTAATTTAGTTCCTAAGCTAAGTTTGCGCATATGAATGTGATCGGTAAAGTGCACCAATAAAAATTTTGATAAAATTCATTTCAATAACGTAATAATTGTAAGTATGAGTGTAGACAAGATCACAATGATTTTAGCTCATATTAATTTAATACTGCCTAAACTATAACTGCGCCTTTTTAAATCGCTCAGATATTTATTTTACTTTTCTCATTTCCAATACTTTCATTTCTTAAAATATCGTATTATTAAATAGTTTTTTTTGAAATTATGAATATATTTGATCAATTAAATTAGAACTTGATATAAAAATAATATGTTAACTCCGTTCCTTCATAATCCAAAGCGCTACGTAAATTTTCTATATTTTGTTAATAAAGATTTTACAATTTATTGTTGATCATTCGTTTCTCCTTTATAATATTATCTCTGAGATTCAACATTTAAAGTGTACGTATTTAAGAGTCTATATCATAAATAAACTTATATAATAAGACAAACAAATAACTAATATGAGAAAATATTCTACAAATTTCAAAAAACATATACTAATCAATTTTGTCGTGACAAAAGTATAGCTCATTAGTCAACTAGTTAAAACAGTGATGGGTTTTGGACACATTTTTTAGATTTTAATTGTTTTGGACAAGGTTTTGGACATAAGAAAAAGTGTCCAACACCCTGTCCAAAATTGTTCAAAATTGTCCAATTGTCCAACGCTAAGTTAAAACATGATTACATCAAGTTATACGTCACGAATGCAGATAAGGAAATATTCACTTGATTATAATTTTAGACACGTAAAAATAGAATAGTCTTCGCTTCGCTTTGATTTAGACAATAAAACAAATAAAACTAAACGATGATTTATTAAATTTTTTTGAGCCATAAAGAACTGATTCAAGGAGTAGCTTATGAAACAGTTAAGAATAAAAAGAAAAGGGACCTATCCCGCCCAAAGTGTGGTTTTATTTGGACCAGACCGGACCGATCCAGCCCTAGACAGGTATCTCAAATTATTTTCAAGCTTGATTTATAAATAATGAAGCTTTTATCATCCTAAATCGTCAGCATCCATTCCATACTTTTCTTTATTCAATATATTTTATAATATGAATGTAAAGTTGATAAAAAATAATGACCAAAGTGATAAAACAATTAAAAGTACAAGATAAGATTATATTCGCGATACAAAAATTCCATATGCATTTTTATGAAAATATATTTTGCTTTGAGCGTTAGGTTGAACTATTTCCGTAAAATTTTTTACTACAGCATTATCGAATGATATAGGAATTATTAAGACCATAACTTAATATTCAATGTTATAATAAATATATGCGAAAATTTCTAAAAGAATTATTTATCGGATTTTCGTTGAGGTTTAAATGTTGAATATACGTTTAAGAATATGAAATAAATTTGCAACTAAATTTACATCTACAAGTCTTCGTAATTTTAGCTCAAATTTTTTAGTAATTTATATTTGTACACGAAATTTATCAAAAAAAAAAAAATTTGTAAATGTGATAAAACAAACATCTTACTGCATTTGGAAGATCCAACAATTTTGAAATGAAGATATCTAGTTTAGATTCTTAATTAAACTCTATCTTCATAATAATTTCAAATTATCAATACATTCTACTTTTTCGAATCATCATCATAAAGAAAATAGTAAATGGGCGTTGATGTACAAAATTTGACCACCCATGTGAATACACTTTATTCATTTGCGATTATAATTAATGCAACAAACATTTTCCCACGAATCAAAAAATGAATTTTAATGAAATTTACTAATCAACAACAAATAATATATTTATTAAAAATATACGGTTTCACAATTTATTTTCTTTTTAAAATAGTTTAAAATATAATAAATAAAATCAAACAATATGCTTTAATTTTTTTTTGTTTAAATTAGGCAGAACTTAGCCCTCTCTATCATCGTGTATAACCATACTTTGTCTTTATAAGTTTATTGTAGGTTTCAATATCAATTTCCAACAAAATTGCTGTATTTTATTCCATAAGTAGTCGTCAATTAGGTGTTCATCAAGTAAGTATATGTGATTTACTGTATATCAGTTAAAGTTTTTAAAGAACTTTTTTTTCGTTTCTTTTAAATTTGGGTTCGAATGCTTCAGGCCATAGCGATCGAACGACTTTTTATTTTTATTTTTTATTTCCGTGGTTATAGAAAAGAGACTGCACTATTATAAGGTGTTATAAATTCTGCATGATCATTTTTTTTATATTTATTTTTTTTTTAAAAAATAATTAGCGCTGGATTCTGAGATTGTATATCATTAACGTTAAAAATACTCAATGTCAGAATTAAATTTCGTCTCTAATTTTTCATTCTCAAACCTTAATAAAATTCTTTATCGGTAATTTACTATTTATGATTTTTGCTAGTACAATTAGTTACTAATCATTTATTTTGTTATTATGTCAAATTATTAATTACTATTAGATAACATTATTCAATATAGTTTAATAACTAATTATTAATTTATTTATTGAAAGTGCAATTTACAATATTTCTTAAACTATCGTCACTTTCTTGGCAATTGTGTTTTGAGGAACTCTACCTTTCGCAAGTGCTGATAGTTGTTCAAGGGAGGGTAATTGATTATCTTTTGATGAAATATTTTGTGTCATTTTATATTATCAAAAGGAAAAAATCTTTTTTTTAAGAAAAACAAGACGCGTAAAAGAAAAAAGAAATATCATTTGTTTTTAAGGAAAAATGGTTTAATAAAGCTAAAAAAAAAAATGGTCTAATAAAGGTTTAAATTAAACTATTTTGTGTAAACCGATAAAACAGTTACTCAACGCCACGTGGCCTCGTAACTGCGGCACTGACGTGACTTACATGTATTTGCAATAAGCAATATGATCAGTGGAATTTTCTGACCGGAGCTCAACAATTTTTCACCAATAATATTGCTTATTGCAAATATAAAAGTTACTCAGCGAATCTTCAGCTCGTATATACATAAAAAAAAAAAAAATTAAGCCAGCCTAGCGTCTTGAACATTTTGTCATATTGGCACCTTTGCAATCTGGTATCCTGGCGCCCTGACATCCTGGCACTGTGACACCTAGCAAATGATCATCAAAAAGACTAATTGTAAATATCGAAAGTAGAGGTTGGAACCGGTTAATTTTGAATCGGTTAATTAACCGGTTAAAAACGGTTAACATTTTAAACGGTTAAAGATTTTTTTAACCGTTAAAATAGATGAATTTAAATCCGGCCGAAATTAATTTTCCGGCCAGAATTAAGATTTTTATGATTGTCAAATTTTGTCTAACTCTGGCCAAATTTATAGTACTAGCCAAAGTTAATTTTAACCGGTTATTAACCGGTTAAAGAATTTTCGGCCGGTTCCAACCTCTAATGGAAAGTGATTTTTATACAAAATTATGGGGATCTTTCAATCGTAACAGTAGCAACAAATGTGAAATCTGAAAGAAATTTAAATAGTTTATTAACTCAACATTTATACATTGGATAATTTCGGGCAATGACAATGGCAATTTAGAATGGAAACATTCTATTGCTCGATTTAAATTAGGGCGCAACTTTTTCAAAAATTAAAGCCATAATTATAATGTAGTCACGAGATTATTTATAGCTTCTTTATTCGGGTGTTAAAGATTTAAAATGCTTGAAAAGTATATATTGAATAAATTAACAACTTTATTTTTACTAATAACTTAGATTGATAAAAAAATTATACAAGCCTAAGTTTGGGTGTTTGAGTCATAAATTTAAAAAATCTTGTATTATAATTTTATTTAATGAAATCAGCAAAGAGATTCTTTTAAATCCTTTTTATTCTAATATCATTCCTATACCATTAAAATTACAAACTTAATTGTTTTCATTTCTGCGGATATTTGATACCAATAAAAAGCCTTTTCTAGATACTTTTCAGTTCCTTTACCATATTTACCTTATAAAAAAGAAAATACATAATATGTATATAAGATATACGTAAATTGTAGGGTATATATAAACATACATAGAATATATATAAAATATATATAAAATATGCAAAAAAGCTCATGACATTTTTTGTATATTTTTCATAAATGTGCCCTTTTTATATATTATATACATTTTTTATATATATTTTATATATGTTTTATGTATACCTTACAATTTATGTATATATTATATACATATTATATATTTTCTTTTTAGTTCCAAATCCTTTTTTATAGCATCTACCTAAATATAATTATTCTTTAGGATTATTATTTGCTGTTTTTTCAAAACATTTAAATATTTTACAATTCTTTATTTCAATATTATGTATATTGTAATAATAAAAAATTCTAAGTAAAGAACATTTTTTAGTTATTTTGATTCTCTTTAAGCATTCAAAAATATAATCAGTTGTTTGGATAGTTGTAGCAAAGCACTTATTAATAAAATATTTTGTTCTTTAAAGTTTTTAACTCACATTTTACTCAAATGTATCAATTATATCATTTGTAAAAATAATCATTTTTGATATATATAGTTACCTCTTTTATAAGCACAACTCCTGTTTAATCACATTACTCTTTAGTCCTGATTTTTTATATATAAAAAATACTTCTTTATAATTACAATAGCCTTATAGTTACAGTCACATCAGATTATCAGCCTAATAAGATTATAAATATATATGTAAAATCCTTCTTTATTATCACTGACTAATTAAAATACAGTAAAAATAAAGAAAATTTTTATTAGTAAATTAATAAAAGAAAAAAAGAATATGGAAATTCTTAGACATGCAAATTGGGTGACATAAAAAATATATTATAAATTTTCACAGAATCTGATTTTATATAATACTTTATAATGATCAAATCAACCTAGATTATTTGACCTGACTCAAACTTTTTTTCAAGTTGAAACTATTATTTTTATGATACAAGTTTTAATTCTAAAAAAACCTGTCAGATCAAGGTCTTATTTTTGCTTGATCTGAGTTAACCTAGGCTACTCCTGATAACCTAAATGATTTGATTTAAATAATATCAATATAAATTAACGTACTAGACTTTTTTTTACATGACTTTAATTTGTAACAATTAAATAATAAATGAAACTATTGATGTTACTGATAGAATAAACTTCTTTTAAAAATGAAAAATATTGCAAAGTAAATAATTACAGGTAAAAAAAATATTATTTATTAAACATTAGCTAATACATTATTTTATAAAGTAGCAAATATTTTAGTAAAACTTATTTATTCTAACAGAACAGATCTGATATCGACTAAAGAGTGGTCTTAAAACTAATACAATTTAGTAAAAAAAAGATATAAAAAACTTTTTTTATTTATAGCATTAATATAAAATTTTTATATATGAAAAAAATTCTGAAAAGCTTCTCATCATTTTGCTTAACTAATATGTAGAAGTTTATTATTTACTACTTTTTTAGAAAAATTTAATTTACAGCTTTTTTTTGAAATGATATTGCAGGTAACTCAGGTGTAGTAATTGATGATTTTATAAAATCTTGTAACTTTTTTTTTTTTAGATTTCACTAATTGGATAATTTCTGTTAGAATAAATGCTTTTATTGTTTAATTTTTTATTTTATTACTCTTATTCAATGTTTTATTAATTAAAATGTATATAAAAGAAAATTTTTGAAATATTTAAAAATAAAATATATAAATTATTTTGAATTATCTTAAAAAAAAAATAATTCTTTATTTTTTAAGAAATTTCTTATTTATATTAAAAATAAATAAATTTAAAAAGTAATAAAATAAATGTAATAATTTGTGATAAGTATTTAAAAATCAAATTGTCTTTTGCATTATTGTCTTGATTTTTAGGTAGTGTTGAGATACAGGTAAACATTTAAATTTTTTTCTATATATTAAACCACAGTCTATTAAGCTAACTAAAATAACTCTTAAAATTTCAAGTCAAGTCTGAGTTCTGTAATTATTAATGGTTTCAAGTTTGAATATTTCTTAAATTCAACCTGACCTAACCCTTATAGAACACTAATTCTATCATTATAGAATTAACAAACAAAATACTTTTTCTTTATTCATATTCAGAGATATAATATTAATATAATAATAATGATAAAATAATTAAACAAAAATCTCTGGTGAATTTAGCCTTTTATGAAAGATAAAATTTTTAAATTATATGAATTAAGTATGATTTATTTGGATAGTTTATGCAACAACATTTTCTGCATCTACAAAACCGAATTTTTCATTAATATAACTAATAAAAATTTCAAAAGTTGAAATATTTGAATATAATACAATTACTTTTTAAAATAAAAAGTTCATTGTATTTGTATATTTTGTATTATTAATAGTAAAAAGTGAAATATAACTTTTATTAAACCTTTCAATGTCGTAGATAAGTTTAATTTAAAAAATATAAAAGAAAGTAAAAAGTTTTTAAAAAAAAGTATATTTGTTTTGCAATACTTGTATTTCAATATTACTCATATAAAATTTCATTTTTAGATAAATTTTCTTTTACAACAATCACTTTTGATTATAATAAAAAATGGTTCCATTATAGTATATTATTTATCATATTTAGATTATACAATTATGCATTTTTAATATATAATGATAAACTAAAAATTAACAAATGCTATTTATCATTTTTCCTGAATTAAAATATATTATTAATTAATTTTAACAACTATATAAATTATATTGAATAATCTTTCTTAATAATAAAGTAATATTTAATATAAGTAGATTAAACTAATTAACTAAATCACAAAAATAAAAAAAATTTCTTACTTTAATTTAATATCTTCTTCCTCATTTTTTTATAATACTACCTGATCATTCAAAAAGATTACATACTTCTATTAGCTTTAAAATAAGAAAATAAATCTGTGAATATATACAAGCTAATCCAAATATTAAATAGACTAATGTTGCTTTATACTTTAACACAAAATGATCCAGATGTAATATTAATAGATCAACCATTGCTAAAATATGACAAAACTGAAATAAATAGCTTTCAATACACAAATTTCTCATATCTTTTACCAACGTACTATTTTATTTTCAATATTAGATAAAGCTATGCAGCTTTACTTATTAAACTGTTGCAGTTAGAATTCCTTTAAGTATTATAATTTTATAAGAAAAAGGTATTGAATTTGCAGAATTGTTGGAAATTGAAAATAAAATTAAATGTGATAATAGTTGGGTATAGTGATGTTATTAGTGATAATCCATTTGCGCAACTAAATGACTGCGCTAACTAACGTCATCAATGATCACTAAAAAAATCGTGATCACCATTTTCACTGATTTCACTACTATTATAGCTATCATTGAGATATTCATTTTCATTATTATAACGTTTATCATTATTTTATTTATTGTATTTATTATTATAGTTATATTTACTTTTACTATTATATTTATTATCTCTATTTTATAATTATATTTTATATAAATATCCTGTATTATCGCCTTGACAAACTAACAAGTTTTAATCATACAATTAATGAAGTATAATCTTAACAACGTAAAAACTATATCTTTATCAATATTTATTTTCTTAAAACATAAATCATCAATAAAGACGACCTGACCCTTCAACTTAAATAATTTCGTGTTTATTTCTTTTATAGTTTACAACTTAAACTCCCTGTTAGCAAATAAGCTTTATTATATTAATGATGTAGTGTTTAGGCTTAACAAGTAGTGATTCCTGCCAGGTGAATCTTTATTGAAGATATACATAATGAACCACTAAAGGACTAGCAAGGTATATGAATTTTGAGAAACTTGAGAGAACTACCTCAGAGCATATAGTTAGGCATTACTTAGACGAATCCCTTAATCAAGATTATACTTATCCTTAGTGTTATCCACTCCTCCAACTGAAACTCTTTCCAATAGCTTTAGTAATTTCTGGAATTAGTTTAGACGTGAATATCAAGCAGATACTTTTACCTCAAAAATTATTGTTACCTTTAACTTATTTGAATAACTTAGTGGTACGCCTGAATCTGAACATCATAACTCTCGCCTAATAAGAGTTATCTACTAGCTTCTTTCTAGTATTCGATATTGTGTTTGACCTTTTTCAGCAGACATAAAATACTTATATATACAAGGCATATCATTTTGAACAAATTGTTTTCAACAATCCATTACCTTATCTATTTCTTCAAGGATATATACTGAAATATTAAAACAGGACCTAGTAAGACCTATAGTAGACTGATGATTATTATAATGACTTGTTGCCTCTTCAACACCTTCTGCATCTAGCTTATCAACTTCACTCTTTAATTCACCCCAGTCGAAATTAAAACAATGGTCACAGAAGCAGAAATGAGAGCTATCTTCCAGGAAATTTTTGGAAATGGTAGACAACACTTGACAGATATCAGTGAACAACTTCGTAGAAACTAAAACAGAGAAAGATCCACTATTAAAGTTGACTACTTTTCAGGAGCTGAAAATGAAGATCCTGTAGAGTAGCTCACTGTATTTAAAAGAGCTGCAATCACTAATAGATGGATTACTGAAGTACGAAAGAAGGCTTTTGCTAGAGGACATTTCAAGGGTAAAGCAGCTGATTGGTTTGATAGTGTCATCACTGCCATAGAAGATAATTGGAATACTGGAAGCAATGGTGGACAAAATTTTGTGGATTTATTCGAAGCTCACTTTATTAGTGAAACTAAGAAGAATCAATAGTATCAGGAATTAACCTCTCTGTGACAGCAAACTGATGAATCTGTTGATTCTTATGCTAACAAATTCAAGAAACTAGTAACTCGCTTGGGATTAACAAATGATGTACAGAAGAAAAGAATATTTCTTATGAGATTAAATCCTGCTTATACTCTATTAGTCTACTTGCAAAATCCAGCCGATTTGGATGCTACTATAAATTCTGCACGAACTATTGAAATTGGATATAATTTTTCCTCTGAAAAAGTCCCTAAGGATATCAGCCTGACTACAGTTTCTATCCCTAAAAATGTGGTTACCAATGTTGAAGTAGATGAGCTCACAAAAAAATTAGAATAGCTATCCATCAACTATACTAATTTGACGACTGCTTTATTAGCTCAATCTCAACAGCCCCCAAGAAGGCAAACAGAGTAGCCTTATAATGATACCCCTAGAAGACCTAGACAAAATATGTCTTCTATGACTTGTTACAATTATAACAAGGAAGGCCACATAGCTAGATATTGTTCTCAACCTCGTCAGCAACCAAGAGAAACTGATAGAAGACCTCGTTATGATAATACAAGAGATGTATATCTTGCTGACCAATATTATGAGGAAGAATATAACGATGATGAATACATTTCTGAAGAATATTATAAAGAAGATGAATATGAAGTCTACTTAAATACTAGGTCTAGACCTTATCCCAAAAACGCTGTATCAAAAAATAAAAGAAGACCAGTAAAATTCTAAAACCCATCTAAAACTTCTGTTGAAGAATTAGATATGAAATAATCAACACTAGACCCAGTAACTGAGCCAGTTAGAATCAAAAAAGTATTAAAGGCTCCTAAAAGAAGGTTGTTACCTACCCCTATTGAATAACTAACTAAATTCAATGTCACCACTTATTTACAAAACTTACCATGTGAATTATTAGTGAAACAGGCTGCATATGCTATTCCTAAATATCATTCTGGTCTAGCTCGAGCTGTCAGATGTTCAAGAAAAAGAGCTACTGATGAAACTAAGGAAGCTAACTTAGTGAAAAGTAATGATGAATCAACCTCTGTCGCAAAATATACTTTAAGGGTTAGACAAAAAGCTCAAATAGCAATTATCAATAGTGAAGCTGCCACCAGTATCATAACCAAAGCTTTAGTAGAAAAGCTGGGATATAAAATAAATCAACCTTCAAAAATAATAGTAGTTACAGCAAATGGTGCAAGAACCCGTTCTCTCGGAATAATTGATAACGTATTAGTAAAGATTAGAAAAATTAATATATCTACCTCTTTTCAAGTGCTCAAATTTAAAGACAAAATTCTTATACTCAAAAATGATTGGCTTAGAATAACTAACGCTATTATGAGTTGGGAATAATTCATTCTCAACATTAAAAGAGATGGAATTACAATGAAAATTCTCATTGCCTTTACCAAAACAGTTAAAGTTGTAATTCAGGAAGCTGAAGATGAATACGAAAATGAAGAATATGAGAATGAATATTTGGAAGAGTATCCTATTTATTTATCCGACGATATCGATTCAGAAGAATCAGAATTGGATGATGAATTAGGATTTAATCTATGGTCTGATCACTACTCCCTATACAATTGGAAGAAGATACTGATACTAATGATGAATTGGAAAAATTAGAAGAACAGTCAAAAGACAATCCAGCTGCTTATCTTGCTGAAATTGCAGAATATACTGTTAAAATTGATTCAAACTACTTGGAGCAACTAAGACCTTTAGATCATTATCAACAGCAGACTTTTATGAATCTTTTGGAAGAATATTATGATATTTGTACTAGAAGTCAAATAGAGATAGGACGAACCACAGAAATTAAACATCACATCTATACTGGAACAGCCATGCCAATCGCTCAGAAACCATATTGAATAAATCCTGAAAATACAAGATTCTTAAATCAAGAGTTAAAGAAAATGGAAGAAAATGGTATAATTCGACCCTCCTACAGTCTATGGGCCTTACCTGTTGTAATCGTAGGAAAGAAAGGAGATGAAAAAAGATTATGTGTTAATTATTGAAAAGTCAACGCAGTTACAAAAATTGATGCATATCTTTTACCGAGAATCAATGACTTATTGGACTCACTAGGTAGAGTAAATTGGTTTACTACTCTCAACTTAGCTAGTAGCTACTGAAAAGTTGCAATGCATCCTGATAATATTGAAAAAACTGCCTTTATCACAGCAAATAGCTTATATGAATTCTTAGTCATGCCTTTTGAATTAAATAATACATCTGAAACCTTTCAAAGGCTTATGAACTGGGTTCTAAAAGACTTCCTTAGATTATTTGTATCAGTATACCTCGATGATATAATTATCTATATAAAAGGACCTTTTGAATTACATATTGACCACGTTAAATAAGTATTTCAAGCTTTTAGGGATGCTTATCTAGCGATAAAATTAAAGAATGTCAACCTTTCTTAGCATTTTTAAGACATATTGTAGAACAAGGAGGAATTCAACCTGACCCAGAGAAAATTAAGAAAATTGAAGAATTACCAGAACTAAAAAGTTTAACTCAATTGCATGTTGCATTAGGACTATTTGGTTACTATAGAAAATTTATTAAAGATTTTGCACGATATGCTAAACCTTTAACCTTATTGTTAAAGAAGGATCAGCCCTTTGAATGGAGAGAAAAACAATAACATGCATTTGATCGACTAAAGGAAAGACTCATCAAGGCACCAATTTTATAGTATCCAGATTTTGAAGTACCTTTTATCTTATATACTGATGCCTCGAAAAAAGGATTAGATGCAATACTATTTCAAAAGAAAGATGGAAAAGAATATGTTATTGCATATGCTAGTAGATCAACTAACAAAACTAAGAAAAACTACCCCATCACTGACTTAGAATGTTTAGCAATTGTTTGGTCAATTAAGCATTTTCATCACTATCTTAGTTGACCATTTACTATTGTAACTGATCATGCTGCTCTAAAATGGCTAAAAATCTCAAAAATGCCAAAAGGGAGATATGCTAGATAGATCATGGAATTACAACAATACCATTTTACTATAGAACATAGAGCAGGAAAACATAATGCAAATGCAAATACATTGTCTCACATGTTTGATGAAGAAACTGCTGAATGTTTTATTATTGATCTTATCGAAACAGATATAGCTGATGATAAAGATGAAAACATTAGCATTAAAGAAGATATAGAATGGCATATTTCCTTTCCTGAATCTGAAGAAAGTGATGAATGGTTTGAGGAAAAATTGTCTCAACAATATTCTAATACTGTTCTAATAATGGTTATTGGGTATAAATCTCCTGATGATGAACTAGAAGAAATCTATTGTGAAAACATAAAAATTAAACAAGTAATCGCTGGATAACCTATTACCAGAGGAGGATCACAATGCACTTTTTTATGTGATACTGAAAACCATAATGTTTCACACGTATTGTAAAGCATGCAAGAAAAATTTATTGTATGGAACTATTATTCATGACTGTATTATTAGATATGGTTTAGGAAAAATACAACTAAATATGAAATCAGAATATTTAACTAATGACCTCTGGTGGGAAGAACCTCTATTAGTACAACAGGAAAACCTTTGTGCACAATTACATTTTCACTCTGGTGACATTGATAATGCACCCCTTTCTCCCTCTTATTAAATCAAATCATTAATATACAAAATAAAGAATTAAGTGAAAGTGAAAGTATTTACAGCGTGATAAATAGCTTAAATTCTTAAACATAGAAGAATAACAATATAATCAACTATTTAATTATTTAACCCACCAAATATATTCCACTACTTTTAACTAAACACAACAATACAAATTAAACGTATTATCAAAACATTATATTATCAAACATAATTTATTATATAAAATTAACAAAAATAACCCAAGTAATCCAATTAGAGTACTCAAGAAAACAGAACTGAAACCTGCACTTTACATGTTTTACAATTACCCAACTGTCGCGCATAGTTCAAAAAAAAAATGATGGAGAAAATTAGAAAACGTTTTTATTGACCTCAAATATTTGAGGATATCAAGAATTATGCACAATCATGTGACTTTTGTCAGAAAAGAGGAAGAGTCTCAAAAATAGAACCTCTACATCCTATACCTATTAGACAACCCTTTCATCATATCGGAATAGATTATGTCAGACCTTTACCAGTATCAAGTAAAGAAAATAAGTATATAATCGTTGCTATAGACTATTTAACCAAGTGGTCAGAAGCTAAGCCTATAAGGCATAATGATGCTAAAACAACTGTACAATTCGTGTATGAAGATATAATTTGCCGACATGGATGTTCTGGAGAAATACTCACTGATCGTGATACACATTTTAATAATTAATTATTACATGAATTATTACAAAAATTTGAAATACCTCATAGAATGTCAACGTCGTATCATCCACAGACTAATAGATTAGTTGAAAGGTTCAATAGAACTTTAATAGAAGCCCTTACACAAACTGCCACTAATCATCAAAAGGATTGGAATCATTTCATTGCCCTGCACTTTTTGCTTATCGCACAAATGAACATTCTGTTACAAAAATATTATCCTTTTTCCTTGTATATGAACGAGAAGCTAAATTGCCAATGGATAGTACAGAGATAAAGGAGGAACCCTCTTGCTCAATCATGTGAAAAAACAATTAGATCAGCTGCCAATTATTCGTAATACAGTTCAATAAAATTTGCAAAA
Organism: Funneliformis mosseae; assembly: GCA_910592005.1. Lineage (NCBI taxonomy): Eukaryota > Fungi > Glomeromycota > Glomeromycetes > Glomerales > Glomeraceae > Funneliformis > Funneliformis mosseae. The sequence goes on from CAJVPP010000628.1 coordinate 28,243, forward strand.
AAAACAATAAAAACAGAAAGATTAACATGATAAAAAATTAAAGAAAATTGTGTCATACCAAATAGGCGATCTAGTTTTGTACTACAAAGTGATGTTAGATAAGCAGTGGTCTAGAAAATTAGACCCAAAGTGAAAAGGACCATATTATATACATGACATAATTAGAATGGCGCTTATAAGATTAGGAAATTAAATGGGAAAGTCCTAAAAATCCCTGTGAATGAAAGTTTATTAAAAATCTATATAAATAGGATGGATATTGATTGAACTTTGCCCCTTTTCCTCCAATTTAAAATGGAACTATATAATCAAATTTTAGCAGACTTGCAACAAACTGAACCACTTTATCCAGATATTCTATCT
>CAJVPP010000629.1:0-28602 GCA_910592005.1 Funneliformis mosseae
TTTTTTTCAGTTCAGATTAGAATTATAATCTGAAAAAAATCTGAACTGAACTGAAAATTTTCAGATTGATTTTTATGCAATCTAAAACTGATTTGAACTAAACTAATCTGAAAAATCTTCAGATTAATCTGAACCGTTCAGAGCTTTAGTGCAAGGTTACTAAGTTATATTATCTGCTGCTAATTTCAAATCTTTAATAGCTTTTTATATATAGAACTATTATCTGTAGTTATTATAAAAGTTTTATCTTAAAGTTCTTATTCATCTAATACTATAAGTAATATATTACCAATATAATTAGTTATATAAGAATACAGAATATATTGAACTGAAAGAATAATTTTATAAATTAAAATTTAAGGTCAAGATATAAATAGATTATTCCTAGAAATTATGTTCTATCTAAAAATTATAAGTTAAGAATATTGCATTAGTATCTTTTTTATAATTAATAACTATAAGTAATTATATGCCTAATGAATAAATTTTTTAATATATTTTAAATTAAGTATTTGAAAATTGAATCTAATTGAAAAATTAATTGTTTAAATGTCAAATTTGAAAGACTGTAAGTAACTAAGAATTACATATAATCTAATTTGTAAAATGTTAATATAATTTAAGATAATGTGATTTTTTATAATAAATTTCTTTTGAAAAACATTTTTAATATTTTAATTTTGATTTACCTATATTTTTTTTTTAATAAAAATTTTATTAGATTTTATTTTGTATAATTATAAATTAAAAATAAAAAATTTACTTACATTAATATCCTTTGTTCTTAAGTAATTTCATATTTACTTATAAAATGGTTAAAATAGTTACTAGTTTATATTTCTATCTTATAAGTTTTTTCACATTTCTTTTTAACTACTTCTTTTACTTTATAAATTATATATTATACTTCTTCTCTAAAATTAGGTTCAAAATATTTTCAATCTAACTTTTAACTTTACATCATTTAACTTTATATTTTTTTAGTTTAGTTGCTCAAATTCAGTATTACTATTATTATTATGAGTTTCTTTAATTTCAGTTATTATTTATTATATTATTATATTATTTATATAAATATTAATAAAAATAATAAAAATAAATAATAAAAATAAATAACACGTAATTTATTTTGCATTTTTTTTACATCTGAATGCTTCATATATTATTTTCTTTAATTTTTTTATATAGTAAATATATGAATTTATTAGAAAACTTTAAAACTATATGAATTTTACTAAATTGAATAAATTTATATAGATGATCTAATGAAAATTCAATCAAAATTTTGTAATATGTATATTATTCATTTAAAATAATCCAATCTAGATTATAATTTATATTTAGATTTTGATAGAATGATAGAATTTCAGATGATCAAATCATATCTCTAGTTGACCTGAACTTTATTAAGTCAGATTATATTAGATAAATAGGTCAACCTGACCTGACATTAATTTAAAATCTACTGATCTAACCTGAATTTTTAAATTAGATTAGATCAAATAAACAGGTTAATCTAACTTGATTCAGAATTGTAATCATAAAAATTTTTTATAAAGAGTACTTATAGTGACGATCAAAAGTATTACATCACTTTTATATTAAATTTAAAATATAAATTATGAAAGCTAATATAACAAATTTATATTTGTTTTAAAACCTAAATCTCAAACATTATTTTAAAATAAATTTTTTGTTTAATTTATAGTATAATTTTATATAAATTATTTAATTTACAAAATAGTGAATTTTTAACTTTTTATTTAGAATAATAATAATAAAAATGAATACTTAATATCAATCTTTAAGTAATTAAAAATTTGTATTTCAAATATTATAAAATTAGATTATTAATTATAAAGAAATCAGCTTTTAAAAATTATAAAAATCACTAAAAATCATTATTTTATATATGTATAACATTGATTTTCGTTAATTTTTATAATTTTTAAAAGCTAATTTTTTTATAACTAATGATCTAATTTTTACAATATTTGAAATGTAAACTCTTAATTACTTAAAACGAAAATTAAGTATTAATTTTTATTGTTACTATTCTAAATAAAAAGTTAAAAATTCACTATTTTGTAATCAAATAATTTATATAAAATTATATTATAAATTAAATAAAAAAATTATTTTAAAATGATGTTTGAGATTCAGAGTTTAAAATAAATATAAATTTATTATGTTAACTTTCATAATTTATATTTTAAATTTAATATAAAAGTGATATAATACTTTTAATCACTACTGTATTAATATATTCTTAAAAGTGATATAAAAATGATAATTAAAATATTTACTGTATTATTAATACAAATTATGATAATCTCAATTATATTATTCATAAATATCTTTTATTAAGATTCAAAAGGTTTTATATTTTGATATTTTAGAATATTATTTGATTTATTAACAAATTTATAAAATGTGAATTCAAAAATTAAATTAACTTTTCAAATAAAATTATAAATAAATAAGGTTTTATTTTATTATTTAAAAATTTTAAATTGTAATTATATCTTATAAAAAACCTTATATATTTGTATTTTCTTTTGATTAATTTATCAAGTAGAATTATATTTAATTATATCTTTTATATAAATCAATAATTATTTTTTTAAATAATTTGATTTTAAGAAAAAGAGTAATATAATCTATAATTTTATATTATTCATATCTGCAAAATCAAATAACTTTTATTTAAAGATAACAGGATCCTGAACAATCTATGTATAGATCAGATGAAAATTTCAAAATTTACTATTATCAATAAGTAAACTATTTTCAATTCTGCTAAGCAAACTCTCATTATGACTTAATAAAATTTGACTCTATTAAACAAACTGTTTTGTGACTTATATATATTAAGTAAAATTTGTAGTTTCTTTATATTAAATTCAAAATTGGCATTTAAAACTTACTTTTTATAATTAAATGAAGTTGTAGAACAAATAAATTATATATAATATTCAAATTTCAAAAGTATATAATAGATAGTTAAGGCTCACAATAAATTTTCATACTCTATTTAGCAGTTTTTTTATATTAAACTTAAAATTAACATTCAAAAATTACTTTTTATAATTAAGTAAAGTTGTAAAGTAAACAAAATCAAATATAATATATAATGTTCAAATTTTAAAAATATAAAACTGTTAAAAAATGACAAATTTTACTATAACAAAACATCAAAAATTATAAAAAATGTTACTAAATAAAAATAATGCAACTTTTAATGATTGATTCATAGATAGTATTGTACAAAAATTTGGAAAAAGAACAAAAAACTTATTTTTCCTCCCTCAAACCTACTGATCTTACTTTCTACTTATAGATTTTTTAGATTATACAGATATATAAACAAATTTTATCTTTGTCACGTTAAAATTATATTATATAATTTTTTTGTTATGCTGTTACATTTAATTTTACTATGTGATTATGTATAAATTTGTTACACTATTATATATAAAAATAGCTTAAATTTTTATTACACAATCACATATAAAAATAGATCAAAATTTTATTACACAATCACATATAAAAATAGATCAAAATTTTATTACACTATCACATATTAAATTAATTTAAAAATTATATGTTAATTTTATTTACTTGTCTTAATTTAAGAAGTACAGTTCTTGACGAAAAAAATGGCAGAAAGTTTTTTTGAATAATAAAAGTTTTTAATAAATAACTTTTAAATTTTTTTTTATTCTTAAATGCTTTTGATTAAGGAATTATACACTCAAAAAATTAAAATATAAAAAGTATTCTTCTTCTTTGTCAATCTGAATTTAAATACAAGTTAAAATACTAAAAAATTAGAAAGTTGGCCTTTTTTCTCATTAATTTAACTTCATGCTTTCTATTTTCTACTTCTTTAATTAAAATATATTATTTCTATTATAAAACATTTAACTAAACATTTTTTTTATTAGTGAGTGAAGCTCGTTAATATAGTAAAATATTTTGTAATCTTAATTTTAATGATCAAACATTTAAATTTGACCTTATTTTACAATCGCAAAAATTTTTTCATATTAAAATATGCATTGCAAACTTCAAATAATACACATAGCATTTGGACTAGTAATACATATAAAATACTATATAATTGTTTATACAAATTCTTACAAAAAAATATTAATTATATATTAAAAGATTGCACTGCTATTCTTTTCATCAGGGACTGTATAGTTATTTTTTTTGATTATATTTGATATCACACATATTTTCAAAAATATATTTCTGCTATACAAACTAATTATTGAGTTTGATAATTTTTATCTTTGCTATGCAAATACATATCTAACTATATTAAAATTTTGCTATTTGCTATGCAAAATTTTAGGTGACTTAATCAAAAAATTTTTATATTTAATAAGCAATCTCAAATCTAACATATACATATATTGTTCAGATTCTAAGATAATGCTACAACTAGTTGCAATTATATAATGCTTATTTGTTACCAGTTGCATATAGTTGCAACTTAATTTTATTAATATTGTAACTAGTTGTAATTCTGCAATACTTATTTATCACCAGTTACAACTAGTTACAGTATCTTTATTCTTATTATTTTGTATCTGCAAGTAAAGATACTATTATTATAATTTGCTATATTTTAAATAAAAATAATAGTGAATTTAACTGATTCTTTTATATAAATATTTAATATTTACAATAAAAATTGTGTTATATAAAATCTTATTTGTAAAATAAATTTTTATATATTCAACTCAAAAATATATTTTTATATTAAATATATGTTCCAAATAGATTATCTGATAAATAAGCTAAATTTTTATTTTTTTTTCAAATGTTTTTTAATATGATATATTATAAAAATTAACCTAAAAAGAGTTCATAAAAAATATTATCAATTTTGGACAAAAAAATTAATATTATAATAAATTGTTCTAAGAAAATTATATTAATATTAAATATTTATTAATATTGCTACTTTTATTCTTTTTGCACAATTAAAGCTATTAAAATAGATTTTAGGATTCAGTTGATAAAGAAAATAAAGAAATATTAAGAATTAAAAAAATTAGTTAATAATAATATAACCTTAAAAATATATAAATATTTCTAAAATCTAATAAATATACACTAAAATACAGAATAAATAAAGAATAAAAAAGAAAATTAAAAAATTAGAAAGGCAAATAACTAATAGTAATAATAAATCACTAAATTAATTGGATAATATAGATAGTAATTAAAGTATTTATTATTAAATTAATTACTTATTTACTAATAATAAAGAACAAAAAAAAGGCAATAATATTGTAATCAATTTTATTATTTTAGCAAAATATGCAAATAAGTTACATTAGCAATTTTAATGCAAAGAAAACTAAATTATCTTAAGATAAGATTAGTATTACAAAAATCTATATAATTATTTAAGAGTATCTTTGAGAATTAAATCTTATCTAATAAAATTATAAAATTTAAATACTTTTACATTTTATTATTAATTTTTATTTAATTACAATTTTTATTAATTCTTATTTCATCTTTACTATATGCAATTTAAATTTTCTATTTCTTTTTGGATTAATATATTTTAAAAGTATAAATTTTAATATATATTATCAAATATAGCATTTTTGCCATTTAATCTCAGAAGTATTAGAAGTGATAATAAAGGGAGGAGGGTATTGATTACATTCTCTTTGTGCTCTTGTGATGCTTAAAATTTTATTATTAAGTGACAGCAATGTATACTATATTAAGTGAAAAGTATAAATTTTAATATTAATAAAAATATATAGCAAACTTGAAGAATTCTTCCAATAATATAAAATATAACCCGAAGTCCAAGCAAATTCTTAATGAATATTGGTAACAAATCATTCATTTCTAAAGGAGTTTTTAGCATGTCTAGTGTTGCCATTTCCATAAAAAAATAAAATTTAAGAATTGTATTATAGAAAATAAATAGACCAATGATGGATTTAAGGATTTTATTAAGATAAGATGAACATAAAATGAATAAAATCAATCACTAAAAATTTATATATTTCATATCAGTGACTTGAATTTCAATAGAAAAATATAAGGTTGGATCAGTCTAATCTGATCTAGTCTAAAAGACCGTCTTTCATCTTTTTTAGAATCAGACTGGTCTATAAGTTAATCTTAAGACTGGTCTTGCATTATTTAGTTCTACTAGTTCAGTCCGGTCTAAATATTGTTTCTTTCTCTGTTTAAATCAGAATTAATCCTAAGACTGATCTCAGTCCTACCAGTTCAATCTAGTCCAAGATTTGTTTCCTTCTCAATCCAAATTGATTTACAAGAATAGTCCAAGGATTGATATAGAACATATTAGAAATAAATATTCATCTGATATATACATATTTAATGATATATAAAAAGTATAATAATAATTATATACAAAATGATTACTATGTCTTTGTTAATTTTGTTATTTTTTTATTTCTATTTAGAACATTATCATTATAATAAAATGTTAGGACATGTTCAAGGACTTATGGACTAGTCTATTTCATAAGAAAGATAAAAACTGGACCAGGTTGAACTAACTATAATTTTGTAATATTTTATAAATAAAATAAGTATTTTATAATATTAATCCTTAATTTAAAATAATATATGCTATAAATAATAAAGGATCAGTCTGGATTGGTTCTCAGAATAAGGACTGAAGATCGCAAGAACCAGTTCTATTAACTAATCTAAAACTGGTCTTATCAGAACTGATTCATCCCTACTAAAAATATATTTAATTTAGTAAAATTTCTGTTTAATTGTACGTATTCAACACTAATTTTTTTTCATTTTGAGAATTGATTGCATTACATTTTTTTCAATCCAAAAATTTTTATAAACAATTAAGTTTAACAATAAATTTACAAACACTGGATTCACAAAAAATATTTGAGGCAACATACCAAAATAGTTCGAATTGTTCAATATTAAATTTTTGTAATAAATCTATAAATCTTCAAATAATAGATCTAATATTGTTAATATATAATTACACTCTCTAAGTAGAGTTGTTAAAATATTGATCTTATGATAATAGCATTTATAACTACAAAAAACTAATTGCTTTAGAATATAATAACATCAAACTAATATTTTAAATCATGTAACTTACAAGAAAGAAATTATTTCAGATGCTAATATAACATCTTCAGAATAAAATGTTACAAGTTTAGTTTTTCATTTTTGTAAATCATTCAAATTTCTCTGTAATATTAATATAATTTTTTTATTGATTATATTATTATAATATAGATTTATAAATAATAAATACAATATTATTTATTATCAAATTGTTTGATGAATTATTAATAAACTTTAAAACCTTCTCATCTATTTGTTCTGTATCTAATTTTTTATTAAACGATTTTATTAATGCAGTTTTATCTTCAAGTTTTAATATTCTAAACTATTTCAGCTTTGTCTAATTGGTAAAATTAATAATACGAGACTCAATTGACCTATAATTACAACATGTATTAATTAACATTAACTACTAAGTTATCATCTTCAACTAAATCATTAAGAGTCATATCAGTATTATACAAAAAACTTACTATACTCTAATGTTTTTCTTTTCTAACTGCTCTATCTCTATATTCCAAATCTCTTCCAAGTTTTTGAAATTATTAATTATTTTATCTATAAACACCATCAAAATAATTACCAGAAATTTAATAAAAGAGTTGGGTTTATTGAGATCAAAACAAACCTACTATATTATTTGTTATTTTTTTATATAAAATACTATTATTCATATTTTCACTTCTGACTTTTAACACAAGATAAATAGTAGTAACTTCATCATTAAAGCTTTCTGTATTTGATATTACTAAAAAATTGATCACTTTCAATATGTTTGTCATTATTTTGAATTTTCTGATTATATGAGTATTCTGCAATCATTTCAGATCCATAAGATTCATATGATGCTTTCACAAGGTTGATTTCTTACTTATCTATAATAATCTTAACTTACAAACAAGTTCTATTAGAACTGCTAAATAGTTGTAAGAACAAATCATTTTAGACCTATCTTAAAATTGCAATATTTTGTTGTCATATAATCTATTTCTGATATTTAAATCATAATTAAAGGTATATAAGAGTTATTAAAATTAGCATTACCTATCTCTAGTCGAGCATGAATTACTTTGTTAAAAAATTTTTGTATATTTGAGTTATTAATCTTATGAGTTTAATCAATGATTAATAAAATAATATGTTTATTCACCCAAGATTTATGGTAAAAAGCATAATAAAAGAAAATTGCATATAAGAAAAACAGTAAGTATACTAATCTTTTTGATTTAGGTAGTAACTTGACAAGATTTTTTAAAAACCCCCTAACATTTAACGAATAAGTATACTTATCTCTGTGTCTCAGGTAGTAATCTGGTAAAAGGTGCCTTTCTATCAAAATTGAACATATTCACTTTAGAAACTTCATGGTTTTTAGTTTCTATTTTGAACTTGAAGTATTTTAGTCAAATGTCAGCTAAACCCTTAATATTATTGGTGTTTAGTTGCAAATTAACAATCACTTTAAAATTTGAGAAAAAGAAATCAAAAAAAGACCAGTTAGATGATTTTCTGCTATTAAGGTAGGCAACGATTTCTACAAGAATTTTAAACATAGATTAATTTGAAAGCAGTCCTCTTATATTATTTAACTATTTGTGCTCACACCTTCTTATCTGAAATATAGCTTGTTAGATATTATTATGGTAATAAATTTAAGTTTTGGTTAATTAACCGTAATATAAATTTAATTTTTTATCTTTTTTATCACAATATCTATAATTTTTATAAATATAAATAATACAATCATTATATAATCAATTTCATTAGTTATAATATTTAGTTTTATGTAATAATGTACATGACATGTTTAGGAATTTAAAACATTAATTTGAATGTATTTTTACTAATTTATAGTCCCAAATTTATACTAAATAAAAAACATTAAATTTATATCAATTTTATGCTGATAAAGCATAAAATAATATCATACTATTATGAGGATGAGCGTATCAGTATCTGTTCAGTTATTCTCATAATAATCTTATGCTTATTAATGAATAAATATTTTAATTAGTATCAAGGAAATCTGTGCAGTAATTAAATCTTTTATTATTACTTACTGTTATTTTCATTAGAATTGTATTATCTATGTAATTTAGCTTAATTACAATTATATTGTGAATTTCATTTGGAAGGAGCCAGTAATTCTCAATTTTATCTTTAGATTTCTACTCTTCTTAGGCATAAGTACCTCTACTATAAGATTAGGCTAGGATTTGTTCTAAAAGCAAATGACTCTGGTATTAGAAATCAATGTAATAGTATCAATAAGAAAAAAATAAATAGTTAAAAGCACTTCATATCATTCCATCATATCTACCACTAAATATCTGAAGCTTTTTATAGATCGAAATGATGCATCTAGCTCTTTGCTTCCTTTACATGTTTTTATTACCATTAGATAACAATAATAAGTAATGGAATCATACTTAGAATAAGGAAATAATAAACAAAAATACTCACTTGTTGCACCAGAAAATCTAATATTAGCAGGAATGTTCTTTATAGGATTAAATACTATAGCAAATTATAGCAAATATCTTCACAATTATATGGATAAGACCTTTGTAAAAGTCTGAATAAATTTGATAACATAAACAGTTCTATTCTCTTACTATTAAAAATCTTTCACATTATGTTTATCTGTTTAAAAAATATAATCATCTAATGAATAATTTTTTGTAGTAATAAAAATCAAGTTCTGCGTATGATTAAGTAAAATTTTATGATATCATATAATACCAATTTTAATGCATTCTATTTTAATTTAGTGATGATTTAAATTAATTTGATAATTTTATGTGATTTATTTTAATTATAAATAAATAATATAGTTCACTTTAAAATCAATTATTTTTATTAAAATATAACATATTTAGTCTTTTTAATAATTCACACAATAGATTTTAATAATTACTATTTAAAAAGTTATTATATAAAGAAAAATTACACTTTATACTACAACTAGAAATTAGAAACTAAATATAATCCAATGCAATTTTTGATAAAATTGGTAAATTAAATTGCATTTTCATCCAAAAAAATATTAAAGTTAACATATTTTCAATTAATTAATTTGTTAATCTACAATAAATTGACTATTCTCTTAATAGTTCATTTAATGGATTAGAAAGTTCTGTAATTACTGAATATTGACAAATATCTTTAAATGGAATTTTCATTTTAATGTACAATGGATTAAAAACACAAGCAGCATAAAATAAAGATCTTATAGGATATTGTGAAATATGCATTGAAAATTTATTATATGCAACAATAAATGCTGATCAAAAACTATTATAAATATCCTTTGGGTTAAAATTAAATTGTGTAATAATATTAGATTTAAAATCTTGTATTACAAGATTTCCTTCAAATAAGATGTAAATTATTTAAGATAACCTTCAATAAATGAAAAAATTAGCTTATTATGTTACTAGAAAAAATCTAAATTCTGAACAAATTCTTATCTATAAAATTTATATAGATTGTAACTATTCTTCTTTTTTATTTATCTTATAAATTTCATTAATTGCAAAAATTGATAAATACTTTGTATTACTTTCATATTCTTGATAAAAAGAAGATTAAAATAATCAATATGATCTTTAGTATAAAATATCATATTAAATTATGAATTCTAATGCGTTTTATTTGGTAATGAAATTTTACAAGCATTTTTAATTTCATGTATTTTAAAATAAATTAAGTAATACCTTTTTTTGTGCTGATGCATTTACATATATCTCCTTAATTTTTGATAATAATAACTTTAAAAGACTAAAATCTGGATAAGTTCTCCAAGTGTCACTATTAAAAAAAATATATATATTAATGAAAATTATTATAAATATTAAATAAAATTTTAAATAATTTAATAAATTTATTTATATTTATCCAATAAAATTTATAATATGAGTTAAACATAACATATGAATTAATTGTGATATTATTAGTTTTAAAACTTCTTTATAGCATTTTTCATGTATATTACAAAATCTAAAAGAAATAATCTTGGTAAGAATTAGAGAATATTATAATTAGTTTAAATAGTTAAAAGTATTTCTTTTATTATTGAATTATTGATACAATTTAAAAGTCAACTGATATAAGTTTTGTATTTTAACGAAAGGAAAAAATAATACTTTTTGAGCAATTATTTATAGTCTTATCTATTATTATTACTATAAATTTTTAATTAAAGTAATTTTAAAGTAAAAAAATGTTTATCAAAAATATTAGATAAATATATTTGACGAAAGATAGAAGCTTAAGAAATTACACTTTTTTCTTTAAGATGCTTTTTTAAAAAAAAAGAAGTTGATTTATTTTTTCTAAAGAAATATTTGCAAAGGAAAAAGCTTTAATTAAATCCTCTATGATTTCACTTTTATATTTAAGTATATTGTTAATTGTAGAAATAATTACTTATTTTTTTTTTATTCATTATTTTCATAACTTTATTTTTTTTAAAAATATTCTTTTGAAAGATAATGTCTATTTATAATAGATTTTGACTTTCATTTAACTGAAAAGTTATAAAATTATAAAATATAATATTTTCATTCTCTCTAAAAATACTAGGATATTTATTAATATAAGTGTTTATGAATATTATTTTTACATATTACTATATCTGCTAAAAGTTCTAACTTAATTTATAAAACAAATATAAAATGTAAAACTTTGATTATTGATTAAAATTTAATCTTATGAAAATAACGTGATTCTGTGATTTCTATTATAAAAATTTGAAATTTTAAATTTTATGTTATTATATGATGATTAAAATGAATATTGTAGTTAGATGCATTTAAGAAAAATTCTACAGTATTCTATAAATTATTGTTTTTTGATATTAAGTTATTGAAATAAATAGGAGATTTACTTCAATTCATTCTAATTTACTTTTGGATAAAAGTTTCTTGTTTTTCATCAAAGTTGACAAATTCTTTCAGTTTTTTTGATTCTGAAACATCATGGAAGGTCAAAGCTATTATATCACTTCTTCTCTTTAATTAAGTAATTCTTTACTATATATTATTTTTCTCTTTTTTTCTTATAATTTATTTAATCTCTTTTTTAAACTACTTCAAATTTTTTTTAACCTTTCTTTTATAATATTAAAATCACTTATTTAAGGTCTAACCTAATCAATTATATTATAGGAGTTTATTTAGTATATAGTTTACTAATATAAAGATTTGATTTTAAGCTAACTTAACTAGGTTACATTTGAATTTCTATCAAATTTGCTCACTTTAACTATAGTAATTGACATTCACTATTTTTACATAATTATTAGTCATATCATTTTATAAGATTTATCTACTTAGATCTAAATGGTAAATTCTAATATATAGTGCCTTTATATAACTTAATAGATCAGGAAATCTCTTACAAAATGATAGATTGATACTGTAATATACAATGCAGATTTTGATTTTTTGGATAATTATTATTTGTAAAATTAAATTTTTATTGGCTAACAAAGTATAATGAGATATGAAAATTTACTAAGCACTTAAAATTAAAAAATTGATAAAAAAAGTTCTTTCAAATTAAACTTTTTATTTTATTAATTAAATTTTTATGAAATAGGTAAATATATATATCATAATAAAATACATATGATATCTGTCAATAGTAAAATTTATATTTATATTATATATTTAATATAATATTTTTATATATTAATACAAGATTTAAGTCATAATAAACCATTGAATTTTTTAGTTGTAATCTGTTATATTTCATTAATTTAATTTGTTTATTGTATTAAAATATTTTCTCTAATTGGTTTTAATTATTTGCATTTATACATGTGGAGATTGAACCAATAAAGTCACAAGTCACGTGAAATGCTAATCTTTTTAAAATTTTATTCAATCGTTACAAATATGAATGTAATTAGTATGAAATTTTGAGAATATATATTTATTAATACGAAGAACAAGTTTAATTAATAAATGAAAATCGATTACTATTAAAAAATTTTATGTTTAATTAAAACTGAGTACTTGTATTAATACATGAAAAAGTTATATAAATACTGAATATAAAATATGTTACCTATTGGATATTTATAAAAATTTTAATATATGTGTATTTCGTTAAGTTGCACAACTTAACTTATTGCATCAAAGATAATTTAATTAATAAAATAAAAAGTTTAATTTAAATAACTTCTATCGTCGATTTTCTAATTTTTAAGTGCCCAGTGACATTTGATATCCACTGTATGTGACAGAAAAATGATTATCAAAATAGCATGATCAACCGATATAAAAAATTCATTTTTTTGTACCATAGATTTTTAAATTCGGTAATTGAGTCAGCGAGCCGATTTTTCCGGAGTAAATAATTTATCAAAGTAACCTTTATTTTATTTTTATTATTAATTATGGCCACTTTTGTAAGTAATTATTCAGTATTAATCATACGTTGATAAGGAATCTATTGTTAAAATTTATTAATTGCTAAAAAAATTAGCTGGTTCTATTAATGATAAATAATCAATTTTGGATATTTAAGTTTTTTATTATAAATTTTTTTCGTTATACTGTACTGTAAAATATATTTACAAACGGTATAAAATGGATTTTCATCGAGACGTGATCTAAACGTAAGAAATTATTAAAGAATGCTAACACCAAGCATAATTTTCATTTAAGATCCACTCCACATCATCATTAAATCCTTTGTCATTATTATACCAGGCTAATGATGGAAGAGATTTTGTTCTTTCAACTAATTCACCTCCTTCAATAATTGTGGTATCAGTAAATAATTTTAAATTTGGATTCCAAACTGTAATCTTTTTAAAATTACAATAACTAGCATATAATTTTGCTCGTTTAATTAACGATTTAGTTACATTAGTATTTAAAGATCGAAATCTCAATATTTGAAGAATCTCTTCTTGGAAATTATAGGTCCAAATAACAAATCCAATAATTTGATCATCACCATTTGCTAATTTAACGCCCCAAATTTTAGGCTCTCTCAATTTTTTGACTTTTGCATAAAAATTACTTCTCGCGAATAACCATTCAAAACATTCAAATGTTGGCAATACGACAGCTCCATGTTTAGCAGAGCTAACACCAATTTCATTTTCTATTAAAGAACAATCATATTTAGTTAAATCTTCAACATCTGTCCAAGATAATGGTATTGCATTAGCAATATCGGAGGTAATATCATTCAAATTCTCATTCTCAATATTAAATTGGATTTCTTTGTGCCCAAAAACTTTCCAACCAAGTCGGCTATAAAATTCTGTTCCAATATCACTATACAAAAAGCTAAACCCAACTCCTTGGAAATTTTCTTTTAATTTTTTTCCCAACATTTCCATCATATAAGATGCGTATCCATTCTTCCTATGTTCAGGTGGTGTAAAAACTGAGGCTATACTATAACAATATTGTTTTTGTGAAGGTTGAACGAGCGCTGGACGTATAAATGTTTCACATGATGAAAGAATGTTCGTTGTTGTCTCGGGCGTTGATCGAGGAACTAGGATCCAAACTGTAAAATTTTTGGATGTAAATGGAAGAGAAGAGAGTAGCCTTTCTCGGGAGAGATATTCTTCTAAAGTTAGATGTGGTGCACCCCATTCAACAAAAGAATTACGGTTTGTTCTATAAATTTAAACCAAAGTTAGGATAATAGTAATTTTAAAGCCAACTATTTGTTCGATCGAAATTACATGATTACTTGTTCCGGAGTTGCTTCAATTAATATTAGCTCTGATAAATTATAAGTAGAAACCATGACGCTTCATTTATAATAAAAATTTTACATCAGCTTAATAATTCGAGATAATAAATCATGTGATTTTAATCATGATTTATCGTTATAAATTCATTTTTGTAAATTTTTTTTTTTGATAATAAATTTGACAAAATGCAATATAATCCCGTCATTATTGAACAACTTATGTAAATTATTGTAAATTTTTTATATTACTTCATTGGATTTATACTGATCAAGTTTTATTTTACATTTTAGTCTTTGTTGCCAATGTGGAATAGCAATTGCTCCCAACCCTTCGAATATGTGCATTAATTGCATTCGTAATGAAGTTGACATTACCGAAGGGATTCCAAAACATGCTACTCTACAATACTGTCGAAATTGCGAAAGATACTTGCAACCACCAAATATTTGGGTTTTAGCAGCATTAGAAAGTCGTGAATTATTGGCGTTATGTCTCAAAAAATTAAAAGGTTTAAATAAAGTACGATTGATTGATGCTGGCTTTATTTGGACTGAGCCTCATTCAAAAAGGATTAAAGTTAAATTAACAATTCAAAAAGAGGTTTTCTATTGTTTGCTAATTAACTTTTATAATTAATTATTTTGTGATGAAATTAGAATTTTTATTTTTATTTTTTTTTGATTTAGGTTTTTGCATCAACAATTCTACAACAAATTTTCGAAGTAGAATTCGTTGTTAACTACCAACAATGTGATGATTGCGCACGTATAATGGCAAAGAATATGTGGCAATCGATGGTCCAAGTCAGACAAAAAGTTAATCACAAAAAAACTTTTTTCTTCTTGGAACAACTTATTCTTAAACATAATGCTCATAAGGAAACTATTAACATCAAAGAGGTCAAGGATGGGATTGATTTTTTTTATTCTAACAGATCTCATGCTATCAAAATGGTAGAGTTTTTAGGTGCTGTTGTTCCTATTAGGTAAAATAATTCAAGTATTTTAATGAATAGTTATCGAATTATTAAATCCGAATCTTATAACTCTATATTTCAGGACAAAGAATTCCGAACAACTTATATCAACAGATATTCATAGCAATACGTCAAATTATAAGTTTTCGTATTCCGTTGAGATCGTTCCTGTATGCAAAGACGATCTAATCTGTTTACCAATCAAAATTGCGCGTTCATTAGGAAACATAAGGTTTGATGAGTATTCGTAATTCATTATAGTTAATTTTATAGAACTCTAATAATAATAATAATAAAATGTTTTGGCAGCCCTTTGGTGATATGTTATCGTGTCGGTAATTCCATTCATGTCATGGATCCGAATACTTTGGCAGGTAACGATGATTTGATGATCTAGTAAATTTATTTATTTTTATTTTATTTTCAATAATTTACATGCGATATTTATTTATTAGTTTCAGAAGTTGCAACTTCGACATATTGGAGAAATCCATTCATATCTTTATCAACAACGAAGAATTTGGTAGAATATTATATTCTAGACGTTGAACCATTAGGGCCGAAGCGTGGCAAAGTAAATAAATATTAATTTCAATATTAATTGTAATATAATAATTGATATTTTGTTTTACTCGATAGTATATTCTTGCAGATATCCAAGTAGCGCGGTCATCGGATTTTGGAAAAAACGACAAAACATTTTTTGCACGTTCTCATCTCGGTGGAATTCTTAACGCTGGAGACACCGCTTTAGGATATGATCTTACATCCTCCAATTTTAATGATAACGCTTTCGATACACTCAATAGAAATTCTCTTCCTGACGTCGTATTAGTCAAAAAATCTTACCCGCAAAAACGCAGGAAAAATAAGCCTCGAAAATGGAAGTTAAAGTCAATATCAAAAGAACAAGAGGAAATGGCATCTAGAAAACAAGATGCAAATAAAATGGAAGAAGATTATGAGTCGTTTTTGCAAGATTTGGAGGAAGATCCAGAACTAAGACAAAATGTTAATCTATATAAGACCAGTCCTTCAATGGATATAGATACAACAGCCGAAGAAAGTACAGCAGAAGAGGAAGATTTTCCTGAAGTAAAATTAGAAGAGTTGTTAGAAGATCTTACGCTTGAAGATAGTACTTAATAATGATATAGTTTTTTCCAAAGAAATTAATTACAATAGTTCAATTTGAGTGATTATGAACAAAATAATGCTCATTTTGCTATGTGTATTGTTTTTTATGTAGTTTTGATCGAACTGAAGATAAAAATCCGTGTTGTTTGTATAATAAAAATGCAATATCACGTTTTAAATATTTAAGCTGTAAATGCAAATTTTTTCCGTTTCACGTGAACTCAAATAATATGTCATCCGTGTATTCCAAGCAATGTTGGCCAACTGGACCAAATTGAACTAACTGGATTTATAAAACTAGACCATTGGACTTATAATTCCAGTAACTGGACTTATAAAGTTGGTTAACACCGATTTCAAGTTATATAATGTCGGCTAAATATCATGTGGTATGAAAAACTGATTGTATATCTGAGCATCCTTAGAATTGCCCAAATTTTTGATCCCAAAAGTGTATATTTGAAATGATAGGAATTATCATTTCAAACAAACAATATAAAAATTGTTCATTTGGAATGATAATACATTTTTCTAAAAGAATGATAAAAATCATTCATTTGGAATGATAATACTTTATTCTAAAAGAAGAATATAAAAAATCATTCATTTAAAGAGATAATATATCATTCTAAATAAATGATAAAGAATCATTTAATTGAAATGATTAAATTATCATTTCAATAAATAATAAAAATCATTCAATTGGAATAATAAATATATCATTTCAAAAGAATGATTATTCTAAACAAATGATAAGAAAATCATTTATTTTGAATAATTGAAATTATCTTTCAAATGAATAATAAAAAAATCACTCAATTAGAATGATAATATATTATTTCAAATGAACAATATAAAAAATTATTTATTTGAAATAATTGAAATTATCATTCTAAATGAATGATAAGAAAATTGTTTGTTTAAAATAATAATACATCATTCTAAACAAATGATATAATTCGTTCATTAAAATAATAATGTATTATTTCACTGATCAAAATCAAAAAAATCAGATATGTGAAAAATCAGTCTAAAATTGATCTAAAATTAGCAAATTATTAAAAATTAACCTAATTGATTGACATACATCAGAAAATAACTAAAAATCAGCCAAAATTTAACTTATCTTTTTTATTGCTAATTAGCATACTTATTGCTGATTGGTATACAGTCGAAGTGATCTATAATGAATCTCTATTTTCAGAGATCACAATTCGTTATAATAAAAGAATTCAGTAACGTTTCACCGAATTTTTTAAGTTTATTCGTTTATGGTTGTATCAAATATCATATACAAATTCGATATATTATTTATAATATGATTGTCATTTTTATTATATATTCGAGAGGTTTAATAACAAAATTGGTAAAAAAAAAATAATCCTTCCTGCTATAAAACTTTACAAACTTCTATTTGTCAAATCCATTTCTACAAAGAGTCTAAGGTAACTTGTTGCTTGAAACAAAATTTTTCTCGTTCTATAACCTTTCACAATTTTTTTATTGCCTGAATTTGGTCTTTTTGAAATTGAATTTTTTCAGCTTTTTGTTCAATATACATAATTATTTTTTCAAGTGCTGCTAATGCTTCATAATTGCCAATGATGGGAACTTCAACTTTTTCTTCAATATCTTCTTCTGGCTCTCTTAGAAATTTTAAAATTTCTTTATCAGTTGTCATTTGATGAATATTTTCTTCTTTTTCATATTGAAGATATTCTTCCGCAGAGATTGGATCTTTGTATATATCTTTAGCTAATTGGTCAATAAGATCCTATATTTTTATTAATGTTATCAATATCATCATTAGTAAAAGAACTTTCATCATCAATTTCAATATCTTCATTATCATGTGGAAGAATATCTATCTTTTTCCAACAATTTACAATTGTTTCTGATTAAACAGAGTCCCATGCTTTTGCTACATATTTAATTGCCTTTTTAATAGTAATTTCAGACATAAGTTGACCAGTTTCCAAATTATTATCAAATTCTTTAATACGATTTTTTAAAAAAAGTTTTCGATACTGCGCCTATATAATAAATATACAGGTATATATTAATTTAATATTAATTTTTATTTTATCTTATAATATGAATTTATTAACGTATATTTACTTTAAAACTTCCAATTATTCTAACATCACATGGCTGAAGATGTGCTGTTGTATTAGAAGACAATTTATAAAGCTGAATATTGGTAAGAGTAGTATCTTCATGTAAAATATGAGTAGATGCACCATTATAGAATAAAATTATATGTCGATTTTGAAGTCGTAAGCATGCATCAAAATTTTTTAACCAATTATTCCAGACACTAACTTGCATATAAGCTGTTTTGTTCCAATAATAGTGTACTGGAAGAGATGATTTTACAACATTTTTTAAAGCACGTGGATTTTGGCTTTTTCTAATAAAAACTGCTTTAAGTTTCTCAGTTCCAGAAGCATTACAGCATAGCATAACAGTAACACGTTCTTTAGATTGCTTTTTTCCTGCAACTAAGGTAAATATTATTTAGTTTATTAGTTTATTTATAATTATTTATAATAAATTATATTAATCAAATATATTTTTAATTTTTTATCTGGTCTAGTTGATAATGTACGATTTGGTTTCATTTCCAGTAAAGTCCAGTTTCATTTGTATTAAAAATATCATCTGGTGAATAACCTACAAGAATACTTTGAAGATTTTTACATATATCATCCAAAGCTTCTAAAGAAGCACTTGCTGATTCTTTATGTTTTAGGTAATATTCAAGCTTATGACATTTTTTGAAACCTATTACCTATCCTTCTGATCCTTTAAAATCTGGTTTATTTAACAATATTGCAAAATAATGTGCTTTTTGTGCCAATAATTCACCATTAATGGTAATATTATTTTCTATTACTTTTTCAACTCAGAAGCTTAAAGCCTCTTCAATTTGTGGAAATTTTACTTTAACTTATTTTTTAAGTGAAGCTTCATAAGATTCTGGTTTTAATTCTAACCATTTTTTCTTCTCTTTTAAAATGTCACATATCATTCCTTCTGATACATCATATTCTTTAGCAAGTTCTTTATTTTTAGGTTTTGGCTTTTGTAAACTTTTTAAGCAAATTTCCTTTTTCTGAATACAAGTAAGAGAAGCCTTAGTTCTTTTTATTTCAGGAGTATTTTTGTCTTTTGGCATTTTTGAATAAAACGTTTATCAAAAAAATTTACGATGCAAGAATCATGATCGGTTTGATTTAATAATGTAAAAACAATGTAAAATTTCCTTTAATAGTTATCGTAGAAATACATTTACTACTAAAAAAAAATTCGTTATAACCCTTAAAATTTTGACAAAAAATTCGATATCGAAAAAATTCGTTTAATCAAGTATCATTTTACTATACTTTACTATAATCCGTATTACATCACTGATTCGTTATATGTTATAGTAAAATTTATTAGAAAATTCGGTTTATTTAATTATATAACTATATATAATTTTGGTACCACTCATGTGATTCGCAATACCATGAAATTCGGAATACAGAAATTCGTTATAGACCACTTCGACTGTACTAAAATTTCTTCAATTAGCCCCAGATCCAAGATTCAAGGATCCACAAAATTTTTTTTTTTTTTTTTTTTAGATTAAAAAATTAACAAAAATTTTCCACTACCCCTTCAAGGATTAGGAAGGTCTACAAATGCAAGTGGTGTATAATTATTGTTTTTTTTTTTTTTTAACAATAATTAATAAATTACCTTCATAACTTTCCCCCGATTCGACTTCAAGATTTCAAAAGTTCCGGACGGTCCTATAAAGGTAAGTTTAGAGATAGTTTTTTGAAAATCAAAATATTAAACTAACAAATTTATCCATTAGAGCTTACCTACGATCAGATTCCAACCCAAAGCTTCAAGGATCTGGAACGTTTTAAAAGGTAAGTGCGTTTTTTTTAATTATTATAAATAAAAAAAAATAATATAATATTCCACTCCATTAAGACTTATCTCCAATCATAATTTCCGGATCCGTAAGTAGTGTGAATTTTTTTTTTTAAAAAAAATATATATATATAGAATTTATTAACGAATTTATACAATTATACTTGCCTTCGATCGGTTCCAGTGTTTCAAAGTTCCAGACCGTCCTATCAACGTAAATTTAGTATTAGATAATTTTATTTCAAATAAAAAAAAATTTAACTAATGAATGACTTTACCTGTGATGCAAGGTTTCAAGGTTCAGGACTTTCAGTTTGACGTTCTAAAAAATAAAGTTACTAAAATGCAATAGCTAGTTCGGAGTAAAAAATCAAAAAAAAATTAAAGATTTTCATCGGATTCATCGGATATCTTATCATCAATCCGTAATCCGTCTTTTCGATGGATGGCTATAGAAGTGATAGAAACAAAATTAGCTGTAGAGATTTTTCGTAAATTTAGGAGAAAAGAAATAATATGAAGCAGGTACTCGCATTATATGACCTAGGATCCGCGTAATCCCTTTCTTTAAAGCATTTCATAAATTTCGTTTTATATTTATCACTTAGCTGCCTTTTCTCTTAATAATAAAGTTTCACTCAGATTGGATTTCTAAAGTTTTGTGCTACTATGTATGATTTGGACGATAACTACCAAGAAATAACTTGGATATTCACTGATACATAACTTCACCGCCGCAGAACTGGCCGACATGAAGCATGGCTTTCTCCTAAATATCTAGAGATACAAGGGAAGCTCTCGCCGCCGCAGAACTGGCCGACACAAGAAACTTCAGCAAAATCAATGAATCAACTGTCACCGCCGCTGGACTGGCCGACGCGATCAGCTGTTAGTTAGTAACTCATAACTTCACCGCCGCAGAACTGGCCGACATGAAGCATGGCTTCTCCTAAATATCTAGAGATACAAGGGAAGCTCTCGCCGCCGCTGAACTGGCCGACACGAGAAGCTTCAGCATAGTTACGCTCCTTCATCACAATAGTAGCTTTTCTTTCTGTCCCGTGCATGTCCTTACTTTGTCTGTATTCTTCTGCAACTTACAGTATAAAAAATGTGTAACTAGTATTAGCACTGTTTTCTCGTGTCACCTGTCCAGTATCGCCATAAAAATTTCACCCCACGTGATCATAGTAAAATATTTGTCATCCTGCGTCACACCCCTCAAATTTTCATTTTTACTATGTATTCTGGGAGTGAACTCCTATTTGTCACAAATATTTGTCACGCTGTTAATTTCTTAATGCCGTAATGCCGGCCTAAAGTCACGTGGATGAAATTTTTATGGTAAAATCTGTCCCGGACATTGTCCCGTGACAACGCTGCAATAGACTAATAATATTGGCTGATGATGTGTAACTTGATCAGTGACTCGTCCTGTAATTTTATTTAAACGCACGTCACTTTACACCTAATTAAACTTTAATAAATCTCTTCTTCATTTAGATAACAATTCCTCTCTAAACTTTCTATATCATTTCTCGGGTCACTGAAAATATCTATTCTCGAATAATGACTGCTACGTTAAGATCAAACATTTACAACCGCTTTTTGGCGCCTGATGAATTAAATGTTAACGATTATTTTAAGAAGGTTGGTGCTCAGGATCTATCGTTTAGAAACTGAGAACATAACTCCAACCTGGACCGATGTATTAAATGGCTGGAAAGATTCACTCGAAGCTATGATAAATACCAATCATATAAGAGTTCCGAACAGTGTAAAGCATTTTTGTAAAGAATTATTAAACTTCAATACTTTTGAAGGAGAAACTGTCCTTGAACGATGTATGAAATGGTACAACAATTTTTATGAACGTTATTGTGATCTGCAACTTGCTGAGAGGGTCCAGCACATTGAGGAAAAAATATATTCGTCTCAAAAATTGTCAGAGATGTTACAAGGAACAGAAAATAAAAAGAGGCCGCAGGATGACACCAATGACAACGAGGCAGGCCCATCAAATGAAAAGCGTAGTCGGCAGGTGCATGAATTTAATACATTGTTTGACATGATATTGAATATCGACTCCACTTTATTTCTAACTCACCTTTATTATATTACTAGGATTCATCATGTGAAGGAGCATATCAAGATGATGTTGAATATCTATTCGAGGTATGAGATTAGTTTCATTTTATTTTTAGCACAAAAACGAGTTATTCAAATTGATTCACGAACCTTTTAGATGTATGCACGGGATGAAGAAGAGATAAAAGCGATGGATGTTAGGTAAGAATTAAATACATATAACCACAATAATATACAGTATGTAGTTTGTAATAACGCTATCACATTCTCATTTAAGTTCGGTTGAATGGGAATTCAACTATCCAATTCATGATTGGTTGAACAAAGTAATCAATGAACAAAAAACAATGATGTCACAAATAGGCTCGAATATTGCTTCAAAGTAAGTGATCAATAACAAGCTATTGATTTGATATATTACAATAAGTAAAGCTAACTTATTACTTATGCAGGCCACTTTTATGGCGAATAATTGACCTATCCTATTCTGAGGTTGCTCCCTCAACATTATCCCAAAATGATCAGGTAAATGTTCGCAAATTAATCTCATCTGCCCTCTGGATAGGACAACCCAATGAGTGGACAGTGTTAGTGCCGCCAGCAGAAAGATGTTTAGGATCGTTAGCGAAGGTAAGTATACCGGAATTTACAAGAAATGCCTGTGTAATTTTTCATTATTGTTTCAATTTGACCTTTAGTTGACGACAAAGCAACTGAAAAAGATCGCAAAAACTGTTAAACCAAATGGGATCCATGGTGCGGTTCTTGAGATCAGAAATATTCTCACGTCCAGCGAAGTTGAAGAGTCAAATCCTTTTTTAATTGTTGAAAATAAGGATGAAAGCAATAAAAATCTTATACGAGAAGAAGATCACCTAAATAAAGATGTATCATACATCCTCGAATTACTCCGCTACACGTAAGTATAATTTAAATCCTTGGGATAACGGACGCCTCAATTAAACTGACTTATACACCCTTCCTTGTTATAGTTATGAGATGATTGATATTGGAATTCCTCAACGTCATAATTCTGAAAGAGATATTGACGTTTTTATTAAATCAACTATATTCTCTTGCTTTAACGGCATTGTGGATAGGCACTTGTAGGTTTGGTATTTTCTTAATTTGAGTCGTCATAATCAACACTAATGATTCTTTCTGTAGTGGAGAAACTGTGTCTCGAGCTTCACGTGATCGGCGAAGGAAGGCGATAGATGCTTCTTCATATGTGGAAGGTTACCACATTGATTGGTTGTTTACGGTATGCATACTGAAAGTTTTGAGGATTTTTATTTTTATGGATATTAATAAAAAGTTCATTCACAGCGTCATGACCTTGCAAAGGATATGACATGGGGTCGCGAGTTTTCTTTATGCGAACGTGCTGGATCAAGAATCGAAAATCACAAGAAGATTCTAGATAATACTCTTAAAGTTCAAAAAACACTCAAAGATATGCACAAGACTCTTATTGACACAATTGTCATGACAAGTGGTGGAACAATTTCGAAGGAAGTTCTCGATGTTATTCCAAAAATGCTCATGCCTGGATTTTTGTCATCAAGATTTTTCATCCGTATGATTCTCATAATGTATGTTGGTGCTGGGTTCTACCTCTCAGCCGAGCTTGCGGAATTTGATATCCCGACGGCTTATGAAGAACTTGGGGGAGTTTTGAAAATGGCGCGCGTCATTCTACAAGCCAAAGTAAGTCAATAGTTTCTAATTTCTGCTTTTGCTTAACTTGTACTTATATTAATTCTTTGTTACAGAGAATGTTATTCTCCACGGTTACACTTTTCGCTTCAACAAAGGAACGTGCAGAAAGGGAGAAGTTTTTACTGGGAAAGGTTCTATTGCCAGACCGACCAAAGGAATGTTCATCGCCAATGAAGTCCAAAAACAAAAAGTGCCGAGAAAAAATTAATTATGAGCGGATGTAGTGTGTAAGATAAAGAGAATATTTGTAGGTGATAAACTAATAAGTTATTTTATGTAAGCCAGAAGTTTATTTTCAACAAATTATATAGAAAATCTGTTATTTGATCGGGAGGTATTATCTATTTTATTTACGTGGGCGGTTTAATAATTTTTTTTATGGAATTTAATAAAATCATGAATGATTGAATAAAGTTTAATTATTAAATAGAGAACGAAATTATTTTGTTTTATCTAGTAAATTCAACTGAGATTAAAGTTCATAAATTATAACATTTTTATTTCTTTGATCTATTTAATTTTGATAAAAAAAAAAATTTTTTTTCTGTCAAGGCCAGTAGGATAAAATTTTAAGGCGAAAAATTTAATTTACTAACTATAGGGGGAAATTTATTGGTTTATAACACAAACTTATTGTACAAAATAGACCTCAGAGTAACTTTCCCGAAATGACCGGCATTAAAATTTACGCGTAAGTTCTGGTGACAAATAATAAATAGGAGTTTATCAACAAAAAAATTTAAAGTCCCTAGTAAAAATGAAAATATGGAGGACGTAACGTGACATTTCGTTAAGGTTACACAGGAGAGTATACTGCATACATACCAAATTTTCGATATACAATAAAGTTATACAGACATTTGCTTTACGATTTTGTTTATTATTGATATGATCATGAAAATTTTTGTAAGAAAAGAAATTGTTAATATTACTGAAGGAATTAAAGTTTACATAATTTTCAAATGATTAGAGTACTAGTAAAATTAACAGTACTCACATGATACTATTAATTGGTTTTTATTTTCAAGTACTTCATTCGTAATGAATTAAATTTACACTAAAATTAATACAACATACGCAATAACTGATTTTAAAATTTACGTTGACCTAAATAAGCGGTATGAAGTTATCTAAAGCAAACTATCAGAATATACACTTGGAAATAATAAATTGATATTTTAAAACATTATTTTCAGTTGAAAGCGGTTCTTCTATTTAGAATAGTTAATCCATACGATAATATACAAAATATTGAATATTTAACTAAAGGTTGGTTGTTCTGAAATTTATAAAGCAGTTTGGATTATTAGACTATGATAAATGCGATACAATCAAACAAAAATTAATAATGATAAAGATAATACTCAAAGTATTAGAAAAAATTTTTAAATGTAATAGAATCTGCTTCAAATGGTATGTAATTTAAAAGTAATAATAAGAATTAATAATTGAGGTTTTTTAAATAAAAGAAAGATAAAAAATTGATTATTTTAATTCTGTTTTATAGGCTAAATCTCAATTAACATAAAGCTATAAATAGAAAGATTTTGTTCAAACTTATGGTTATGGTATTACTCAGGACCCATTAAATAAAGATTATTTTCTTTATTTAATATTATATTTAAGAACTTATTTACGGCAAAGTCGTAATCAATTTACATGGAAACAACAAATTAATACTTGTAATTTTATATTTGTGTTTTATATTTGCTTAACTTATTACGATAATTATTTAAAAATGATTTAGTAAGTAAAGTGTTTATTTTAATTTTATTGCTATTGGATTACAAATTATTGTAAAAATATATATATATATATTAGAATAATTAATAATTTTAAGATGATTCGTAGTTTATTATTTAATTAAAAAAGAATAATAATACAATTATAAGTATAAAAAATAAAAATACTATATAACGTAATTTTTTTGATTTTAAAAGAAACAGATAAAATATTTCAAAAACAAAAACTATATAAATATAATAATGAAAGTTTTCACGTATTTTATGTAAATAAACAAATGATTTTCATTTTAGAAAATTAATTTAAAGACTAAGTTATACATTACCTCTAAAAAATCTATATTTGCTTTAATAGAAATTAAGTAAATAGTGCTATAATTGCTCATTTAAAAGACCACCTAGTAAAATATTATAACTTATCAATACATATCATCTTAAGTACTTACTGTCCATAAATGTTTGAATGTCATCCTTAATCCCAATAAAGTTACAATATAAGTGATAAATACGAAGTCTTGTCTTTAATTTTATTAAAGTATCAATATTTCATCCAGTATATTATCCAGAAATTTTAAGTAAAATTGTACTGTTAGTTTTATTTATTAAATAAGTTTCATTTTTTGTCTCGTTTTTAAGGAAAAAAAATTCTAAAATGTTATTTTAAATGATATTCTATACCAATTTTGGAATTACTAAAAAAGGAAGTTAATTTGCTTAGAATGCTCCGATGTACGGTATAAAATATATTACATATAAAAGAATGCTTATAAGAAGTTTATAAATGTTTTCGCCATGTTCTGTATGACATAAAATTTAATGATTAAAACGTTTGTGCGCATATCTAGACGAGAAATCAAAACTTATTATCGTAATATTTTTTAAAAATGTTTCCTCATTTTCCCAAACTTGTTAATAATGTCAAAGAAAAGGAATATAAAATTTTTTTTGTTTTATGGAAAATCCAAAGGAAAGAAGTGTCAAAGAAAATTTGATGCATAGAAGTTCTACTTTGTTTACTTTTCACGCATTCAAGTTTCCTTTTTTAGATCATCTAAGTTTATACGTTTTTTTATTCTTTTTCAAGCTTTTACGAGATTTATACGTACCATGATTTTGCTTATACAACGTAAACGATCAATACAACTTATTATAATCATCCTAAATAAAAAAAAACATTAACAGATTCAAGGATTTGCAAATCCAAAATAATTTTCTTTAAATAAAATATTTGAAAATTAAAGTTGTGCTTTTTCATTTTAAATTGCAATTACTTTGCAAATTCGGTGGAATAACAAAGGCTATAAAAACTGTACGGTTATTATAGATAACTAAAATAAAATAACTAGAATAAAATAACTAAAATAAATAAATAAATTTAGAAAAAACATTAAACAAAAATCGCGACGCGATATAAAAAACAAATATATCCCCGAGATCCGGCGAAATCTTTATTTTAATTAATTTTTTTTTATTTTCACTTATTTTATTTTATTTTTTTAAAAAAAAAAAAAACAAGAACGAAGAACGAAAAATGAAAAACGAAAAAGAAAAAAAAAGGAAAAAAAAGAAAAGGAAAGGAAAGGAAAGAAAAAAAAAGAAAAACTAACGAAACGTAAATACCAAAGAAGCAAAGAAC
Organism: Funneliformis mosseae; assembly: GCA_910592005.1. Taxonomy (NCBI): domain Eukaryota; kingdom Fungi; phylum Glomeromycota; class Glomeromycetes; order Glomerales; family Glomeraceae; genus Funneliformis; species Funneliformis mosseae. The sequence continues at coordinate 28,071 of CAJVPP010000629.1, forward strand.
CAAAGAACCCAAAAATGAAAGAAGCAATTAACCAAAGAACCCAAGAACTACTAACAAAATAGTAAAGAACCACCAACGAAAGGATCAATGAACCACCAACGAAAGGACCAAAGAACCACTAACGAAAGTACCAAAGAACTACCAACGAACCACCAAAGAAAGGACTAAAGAACTTCTAGGGATGGATCGGTCCTGGCAAGACCGGTCTTAGACCGGTTAATGGGACCGGTCCTTGCGGTCCTCGGTCCTTATTCTGAGGACCGGTCCGGACCGGTCCTTTATTATTTATAGCATTAATTATTTTAAATTAAGGATTAAGGATTAATATGATAAAATACTTATTTTATTTATAATATTACAAAATTATAGTTGGTTCGACCTGGTCCGGTTTTCAGCTATCTTAGGACCGGACCGGTCCATAAGTCCTTGGATCTGTCCTAACGTTTACTATATCGATAATGTTCTAAATAGAAATGGAAAAATAACGAGATTAAGAAGGCGCAGTAATCGTTTTGTATGCAATTATTATTAT